>JAMAKE010000187.1:7992-30425 GCA_023628695.1 Nectriaceae sp. PG4201
TATAAGCTAAATAAGCATATAAGCTAAATAAGCATATAAGCTAAATAAGCATATAAGCTAAATAAGCATATAAGCTAAATAAGCATATAAGCTACTTTTTTTAACTCTTGCACTAGAAATCTCAATAAAAACACAATAAACTAATTAATCAATTTAAATTAATTGCTTTCCTCTTCTTTAAAGATCCTAACTACTATCTCATAGGTTCTTGAGTTATGACTAGGCTGCTAGCAGAGCCCACAGCGCCTTTCTCTCGCTAGTTCCCCCCTTTCTTGCCCCCTATCTCTCGATAATCCGGCTTCTCCCTCCGCATCAGGGATCAATTGATCAACTGCATCTCTTCCTTGTTGTATAGTCATCTTCACTCTATCTTGCAGCCGGGTCCGCTTTGCCCTATGCCTTCTGCTAAGAGTCGCATTTGCCTGTCGAAGGTCCCGTACCTCAGACTCCAAGAGTGCCACCCAATGCATAATTGCTTCTGCTCCTTTAGAAAGAGATGATAGGGCGCTTAAAATTGAGGCTAGCGAGCTGCTTTGATGTCTATTAATTTATCTTCTGAGATATTCTGTCTAAGACCTTGCCTCAATAGCTATTTTTAGTGTTGCTGAGACCTAAGGGTTAGGGAGGTCAAGGGCCCCCTCAGCAGGCGATGGAGTCTATAGCTGCATATCAAGCCTTTGAATAACTAATTCTAAGTTAAAAGGAATAAGCCTAGCCCCTTTAAAACCCCCCTTAATATTCTTCTCTATAAAGTCACTGAGGACCCATCCTCATTGTTCATGCTCCGCATTACTTATGAGAAAGTGTATCGCAGATGGTTTACAAATGGGCCTATAGGATCATCATAACCGTCAACCCTCCTCACTTCCAGCCCTCCCAGTCCCCCCGAAGGTATTAGGTCACTGGGCCTGGCATTTACATAACCACCAAACGAACGACCAGACCTCTCTCTACTTGCAACCTAAGGATCTGTCAGATTGACTTCCTGTGTAGCAGAATAAGGGCTACTTGTGCATGAACCTATGATACATCGATATCTGAACATTTGTCACTGGGTGAGATTAACTTAATAATGGGGGCGAACGAGATATGTCGACGGCTCAAGTGCGATTCCCCATGACAAATATACCGGGAATCACGGTAAGCCACAGTGGCTTGAATATTATTCAGCAGCCTTCAGAACCTCAAGAATCTACCTATCCAAGAATACAGTCGACCCAAACGAAGCCCCGCACCCCAGCTAATGGGAGTGGCCAGCCAATGGAAGTGGCCCGCTAATGGGGAGGCATACTGCGCTGATCTACTACTTGGATCGCCATATCCATGGGATCATTGTAACTGCTCAATAAGCCATTCATTCGCAATTGGCCTCGTGGGCGGAGGGAGAATACTGAGAATTCATGTAGTTTAAGGACATGAACAATGGTAGATTTAGATTTGTATTATTTTGTTTGGTGACTGCCAGTACCTCTTTGTGTAGGATGAATCCTTTCATAACGTATAACCGTGGTAGGCACATATGGCTTATAGCCTCTCTTATATCGATATTAATATCAAAACTGGGTACTGTAGCCTCATTTGTCAGAGGGCGGTATAATATAATGCCATTGAACCTAAAGAACCTAAGCCCATTGGCTCTCTAAGGTTTATACTAACCCTGGTGGAAAACTGGAGATTAAACGGGAATCCAATCACAGTATCTTCCAGCGACATTCGCCGCCCACCTTCCTTCAACATCAGTATGTATGTTAGATGCCCAATGCCATACGCAAAAAGCCCCGGGACTTTAACGTAGCGTCATCCAATGGGCCCGTCATGACCTGTAGAGGCCTTGCGGAGAAAGCAGCCTACATGGAACAGCAAAGTTCTGCAAGATTATCTGCCCGTCTTCTGTCTGCCTGTCCATTTATCTGCCCGCTCGTCCGTCCGTCCGTCCATTCTCCGTATATTCCACCTAAATCTTTGTTACTAGCGTTCCTATCTCAAAATACCACTTTGAACGACATGCAGTGTCATGCAGTACCTAGGGTTGAGCTATTATTTCCAGAAACATGCCCAATCAGGTTTCCTTTGATAATATAAACAATATACTATAGGGTTAGATTTATAAGATTTATAAGAGTAAGTATTTCAAACCCAGTTTAACTATAGCAGCGATAGTTGCGATGGTCACTATTAGGGACTCAGCTGCCTTAGGCAGCTATGCCCTATTTAATTAAGAGGCTTCTGTAAGCTCACCCTGAATAGATCATACTCATACACTCATTCAGCCCCTAGCAAGTGGTCGTAATTTCTCCGTTAGGGGATGCGTGAGACCGCATCCCGATCTGCCTCGGAGGGACGACCCTATTGAGGCCGAGACCAACGCAACTGATGCGGGTTAAAATGAGCTGATGATCCTCGTAGGCTGGAAGAACCGGCCGCGATGTAACTTGATACGTTACGCGTCGAGTTCAGCCACAATGGCTACCAGGGGGTCAGCGATCGCTTTACCCCGAGGATCGCTGGAAGATAACGTGATCAGCGACCCATTATAATCCCCGGTTTTCTTGAGTTCGCACCAGTTGATATGAGACATAGGGAAGCCAATTAACGTAGGTTCTTTAGGTCCAATGACACTATCACTCCCTGCTACTTGCATGTTGTGCCATCCTCTGACAACTGAGCTCGCGTAACTACAGATCAAGTTACAATTTGTACTTAATGCAGCATATAAGTAACAGGCGTGTCTTAATAAACAGGACGACTCTTCACTTATCTGTAAATTTGCATGGTTATTCAACTATGCCTTAGGCGGTGTCATTGAGACAACACGCTATTTGACACCATTGCAGAAGAATCACCTGAATCGATTCCAGACACCCCCGACAGTCCATCAACCACATTAAAGGTGGATTACAGGGCACGCCTATCCGTCACTGTTCAACCAAACGCATTCGAATTGGAACCAGCTAATGGAGCTAACTGTCTTGAATCACCAGTGACAGCCGACCTGAAATACACGCTATCGGATAAGGTAGAGTGAACTGATTCCCGCTGCATGAATGCTCCGTTCATTAACGAAGGTTGCAAAGTTATGGAGGATATGTGGATGGCCGCTTGGAACACCTGTTACCGTGTTGATGTGCACCCGACCGAGGACACACCTAGCTGTGTTTGTGAAGTACGCGTAGCCGTCATGCACCTTGAATCCGTTAATATCTAAATACTTCAGGCCGGCAGAGGGGTCTTCGGTAAGAGGGGTGAGGAGGTCATCTTGGAGTACAGCTGATGCACTACGTGTTATGCTATGGGCTGGATCCGTTGGAGAAAGACTCTTGATTTCTACCTAGGGTTGCTACCTAAGCCGTCTTTTATTCTTGAAGTTGTGTTGGTTTTATCCTCCCTAGTTGCTAGGGGATATAAGTTGCATTCCCTAGCTATCATAGTCGCTAGGGCTCATGTTCTTTAGTCCCTAGGTGTAATCTTCATCCATTCCTTGTGATACTATCTACACCCCTGGACTTGCTGCGACTATATTATGGCACCTGTGATCTCCCACCCTGTTGCGTACGCCAGCCTGTCTAGTGTACGCAGTACCAGTTCACATTATTGCTTACGCCGTCGCTTAATAAAGTTCCGAACCCATATGCAAAATGAACCTTGATATTATATGCTACGTTGATTGGCAACTAATAAACTCCCGTGGGGTAGGAAATAAAAGGGGCGCTAGTAAGATATAGGGTAATTAAAAATTATCTTGTTTGGAAGATTGAAGGACACATGGTAAGCCGAGTAGTCGCAGTAGAAGTGAGCGATCCATGCGTCGGCGTTGAATACTTCCTCCATCTCGATAAGATCAAAATGTATTTTCTCAAAAGGGTAAGATCCCCGCAGTACACGAATGACTTGTTGGTGTGCTTGTCCGAGTTGACATTCTGCACATAACTCTAACATTCTAGTGAAGTCACGCGTGCCTAGAGCGACTCCCTCAATTGCTCATGGTATACGCCTAAGTGCTTCCTTTCGGATATGCCCTAGTCTTGCATGCTAGATGTCCATCGTAGCTGTTGCGACTTGGGGTATTCTCGACTTGGTGCCATTGCGAAGGACCGAGCGGCCTCTTCAGGTGTTTTGCTTCAGTCAGAGTATCGTTAATGTGAGGTTCGACCACTCGAAAAGCACCATATTTTATTGCTTTGAATGCATTTGACCCGTCTGGGTACTCCATCCAGCAGGTTCTTATGTTGAAATAGAGCCCTATTTCTTCGAGTGATCGCCGTTGTACCAAAGGCGCGTCTTTGATGTAACAAATACAGCCCCTGTCCTAGGTAGTGTGGTGGTATTCGATGTCACCTTTTCTGACGTATCACTAGGCTGACTGTTCGTGGTATCTGACGGCTAAAACTTGGGCAAGTCGATGCAGTTTCTCGTGAAGTTCTTTTCAATGCTTGCTTGATGACGCTTGTTTCCTTTCGCGGCAGTGATGATCTTGGATTGGACTTGAACAATTGGCATCCATCCTTCAGGTGCATTAGAAGAGTTGAGATAATAGAAATCAGCGTATCCGTGAGACATTTTGCAAATGAAAACTCAGGTACTCGTGGTTGAAGTCGAAGGCTCCGTACATTGTCTTTTCTGCTGTGGCTGATTTCCCTCATCTTGAGAGTCTGAATCGACGCCATGTTTTCTCCCTTGCAAAGTGGCGTGGGCGGCTCGCCCTCTAGAAGGTTTCTCCTTAGGCGGCGCCATTATCCGAAATTGACTGATACAGAATTCGATTGTAATCTCCCCGTCGGAGAGAGTTTAATTGAGTTTTCAGAAAGTTCGGAGAGCCTTTTTGACTGTAATCTGAGCTCTTTGGAGGATAATAATGTCATCCTCGTCGTTGCTTTGTTCGTCTTCGCCGTCTGCCGAGTTGGCGACAGTGATGGACCCGTTATTTGCATGATTGGGGTTGATCTCGTTTAGGGCAGCGAGGAAGGCATTTTAGACCTTCTCCATTATGTTAAGATTTCCCTAATAAGGGTTCCTTCAGTCTCTACTTGTCGTCCCTAGACTTCATGTAGCTGTAGAACGGCGGATTGATGTCGCGAGATACTTCGATGAAGCCATCGCAGATTTGAGACTCGCCGAGGCTCTCAACTTTGTAACGTTTTGCGTTGTTTACCAGAGCAGACCAGCGGCCCAGCCATTTGTCAAGACCGGTGTTTCCAGGTTCTTTCTTGAGCTTTTTGAATTCGACTCGAACGGTCTGCTTCTGATCCTTGGCAGCGGGTTGGATGCTTTCCGCCCGCGCGGTGAGTTTGCCGCGGACGTCGTATAGCCCCAAGTAGTATTGCTTGGAGTCTTGACATGAGGTGAGATCGATGAGATCATAGACCTTGTCGTACTTCTTCTCGATATCGTAGATAGCCTGAAGACTGTGATATTTCTAGATCGTGTCATTACTTGCTGAGTTGGATGGTTTGGTTGCGGTGAAGACCCAATTTTCGATACCCTCTGGGTCCCAGTATTTCCAAACGTTGTTTCGAACAGCAAGGTCCCATAACCGATATATCCGAACCCTAAGGGACTTCTTATAACAATCATATTCCACCAGAATGGGTTTCATCAATTGGATGGCTAACACAGTCAGCGCGAGGCTTGAACTCACCATCGCTAATCTTTGCTTTTTATTATCCTTCTTGCTCGCGCATTTTGCCTTGGCTATTTGTTTCTATAACTTGGACACTTCTTCTCCTATCTCTGTGCATTAGCAACGGCAAACCATGCATTCTATAAACGACAAGTCATTCTATCAATTGCTTGATTCAATCGCACAAACGGACAATGCGGTCGAACAGAACAAACGGATTAAGGGAGCACAGATAGCGGAGGACAGTAAAGAACCAACTGAGGAGGGGACTAAAGATATACGCCAGGAACTTGAGGAAGAAATGAGGCAGAGGCAAGGTAGAAAAATTTACACACGTGGGTAGCTTCGGAATGGTGTTAATTCTCATTTTTTAGAGCCGCGATACGAGCCCCATCAAACCCAGGCAGGGAATGATCAGAACACGACGAGATAAAGCATATACTGCGACAGCACTGCAATGGGTCTAAAGCTGAGACAGAACAGTTGAAATACATATCAAGCGACACTGAACCTCGCTATTAAGATTCCTTATGCCGCAAAAGTAATGACATTGGCCCGGAGTTTGTCCTTCGGTCAAGAGAAGGAAGAATGATACATCTAAAATGCTTACCGAATTATTTGGATTTTTTTAAACGTACCAGACAGACTGCCTCTGAGTTTTACGTACAAATTTAATAGAAGTAAACAGTACGAAACAATTCTCAATCGTCACGCTAGTCCGACATTGGGGAAGGGAGATTTCTTGTGCTCGAACTCAAGGAATTCAGCAGGGTGGGTAATTTCAGGGGTTCGGTATTCCAGATATAGTGGAGATGACTTGTAGCAGCCAACGCGGATTGTGAGAATTTGGTGACGTCGTTATGATGATGCCACCTCGTCTTGTGCTGTCGATATGCTTGAACGAATTACTTTCACATTCATCTTATCTGTGAACTTGGCTAAATAGGGTTACTTTCATATAACCACAAAGCCTATCAAGAGTGCTACGAGAACAATTTCGTGATCATTGAATCTAAATACAGATGTTTTGATGAAAGTGAAGATATATGAGTTGACGGTGTGACTGCAAATTCGCTGCAGATTTCGCAAACACTAATTAGCCTATATAAGCAAGAGAGGCTCTATAACGAATTGACCGATATATACATGTTTGAGGCACGGACATCCTGCATGGCGGGAAAACTATCAGAAACAATTCGGTATGCACGCCTTGCTGTTGAGTTAGGGACTACGGTGTACAGGGATAGAAACCCCGAAGTCGAAACAATGAGACTTTTGGAGATGCACCCAGAGACTGGCTCGTGTTAGCTGTGGAGGGAACCTCGTAGCCCGTAACCCTTCATGCTTATTCTATGAGGTACTAGGCAGAAGTACTAAAAGCGATAAGCTTAATGGCAGCTTAATGGTGTATGTATATTTGAGAATCAGCGGCTGTCTCGCAAACTGCAAACCGCGGCTACGAGCGTATGATCTAAAGCCGTGGAGACACTACCAATACAAGTCGTAACTAGTCAAGTTCCTTCAGTAGGCATCCTCTAATGCGATTCATTAACCGGAGGACCGGCAGTTAGCCTCCCTTGGCTAGCAGATAAATGAAACCGCTGCGGCTTCTAGGTTTCATAACTTAACCAATGTTAAAAAGTTTATGAATATGGTTAGGTTCTGAGGCGTTTCGGATGTTCTTGTCTATCTCACCCCTCTATCATTCGCACAGTTGTAAGTGAATATTTGTAATGCAACTCCGCATGTCTTGCAGGTCAGGCCTTCGAAAATGTCAAGGGACAATGGTATCTAGCTGTCTTCATGAACACTTGACAAGTCGGCGTTTCTTTGCCTCGTTGCGAGTGGAGCATAAAACTAGACGACCAGGACAGTGGCGGGATCGGAAACTCAACAGTCTCTTCAAAGTCGGCGCCTGGCGAGGGTATCTCGGAAGCGAACATGAGAAGTCTCGGTAGCAATGAGGACGAAGACGGGAGCAGTGAAGCTGGAGACAGAAGCAGAGAGGCCGAAGAAAGGGTTTGGGCCCACAATACCAATATTAGGATACCTACCGACCTACAATGTGTTAGCGACAGGACAAATCTAGGCGTTTGGCTTCAGGCTGAGGAAAAGCCGCTGTCTCTCTTACTATTAGTCTATAACATCTAATAAAGAAAACTCCTCTATAAAGTTACTATTTATTAAATTAAAAAAGAATATATATAACATATATGATAAGCGAGTGCAATAGATAAGCGAGTGCAATAAAAATCCCGCAATTTATATTCTTTCCATTTAATCAATTAATTCTCAACCACTTAACATATCCTCAACTCAAGATGAGGCTAGAATCCTTCTTGCTCTTCAAGCCCTTCAAAAGAACCCAAAACTCAGTCTGCGACGCGCTGCTAGCATCTATAAGGTTCATCATTGGACCTTACATCGCCGACAACAAGGCATTCAATCTCGACGCGATATTATCCCTAATCAACGCCGACTCTCTGATCTAGAGGAACAGATAGTTATTCGGTTCATTCTCGACTTAGATTCGCGAGGGTTTCCCCCCCGGCTTGCTAGTATGGAAGAAATGGCCAACCGACTGCTCGCTGACCGAGAGGCATGCCCTATTGGCCAGCGCTGGGCTTCCAACTTCATATGATGGCAACCAGAGCTCAAGATGCGTTTTTCGCGTTGATATGACTATTAGAGGGCTAAATGCGAAGATCTAATTATTATTTGCTAGTGGTTTGCCCTTATATTGAATATAATTGCAAAATATAGCATTAGCTTGGTAGATATCTTTAACTTTAATAAGACTAGCTTTATAATAGGTATAATTATAAGTAAGATAGTTATTATATATATAAAAAGGCAAGGAAACTTAAAATTAATTTAGCTTAGAAATTAAGAATGGGTTATAGTTATTTAAGCTATTAATATAGAAGGCTAGGCTCTCTAGCTATTTATTATAGTTTTAAGCTAATATTACTTAGCTAGCTAGTATAAAGATAGCACCCTTCTAGGCAATTGGGCTATTGCTATGACTTAAAATAGCTAGACTAATAATAATATAGGCCTTAAGTAGCTAAAGCATTTCAATTAATATATAAAGACCTAGCGAATCGGCAGCTATTGCCTACTGATTCTTAATAGGCACGAGAGCTATTAATCTATTGACTTTAAGGCCTATTACAAGGAAAATAATATTATCACGCTCTATATACTGCCTTATTCATTCTACCTACTTTAGCCTCTTGATATTGAGTGCTTTGGGCCGCTTAAAAAGGCCTATAGGCAGCAAATTGAGCATTTAATTAAATGCTCTATAACTCATATTGCAAAGACTGACTTCTTCCTAGCCTTCTATGCTGCATACTAAGCTACTATAATAGAAAGCAATATCAAGGCAGGCTTTAGAGGGGCTAGCCTAGCTCCTCTAGACCTAGAAGTAGTCATCTCAAAGCTTAATATGCAACTATAGACTCTAATACCTCTTGAGGAAGAGGCTAGCCTCCTTAACCCTTGGGTCTTAATAACTCCAAGGACTATTCTTAAGGCTAGCTCTTAGTTTAACTATCTTAAAAGATAAATTAAAAGGCATTAAAGTAGCTCTCCTTCCTCTATTTTAAGGGCATTAAAGTCATTTTCTAAGGGAACTAAGGCAATGATGCATGAGATAGCATTATTAAAGTCTAAGATATAGACCCTTTAATAGTTAAATGAGACCCTTAGTAAGCAGCATAGAGCAAAATGAACTTAATTGCAAAATAAAGGGATAATGACTCTAGAGGAAGGAAGAGATGCAATTAATTAAATGGATATTAATATGCAATTATAAGCTAAATTGTTAGCGAGAGGGGGTTGAGAGAGGGGGGCTTAGATAAAGGAATAATGCTATGGAATTTATAAGAAGCTTAGTTATAATGCAAGGACTTGTTAAGAGGCTATTAAGCTATCTAAGGAAGAAGAGAGCAATTAGTTTTATTTAATTAGAGGCTTAGTTATGTTTTTATTATAGTTTAAATTAAAAAGGTTAAGATTTTTATTGCACTTACTTATCTATTGCACTTGCTTATTATATATATTAAGTTATAATAAAATAATAAGATAAATTAAGCTATTAAGTTATTAAGAGATATATTTTAAAAATCTTAACTAGTTATTAATTTTTTTAAATTATTTTTTAACTTAAAGACTTAAATAATAGCTCTTTAATTTTTAATTATAACTATTATAAATCTAAGCCTAGGCTTATATAGAGATAAGGCTTAGCTTAGACTAGTCTAAGTAAGAGCTAGGATAGGAGCGAGATATAATAACTAAGATTACTTTAAAGGGAACTAAAGCTAAGAAGAAGGAAGTATTCTCTTTCTTCTTAAGTGAATTAATATTATAATTAATATCTATTTATAGTTGCCCTAGAGCTAGTCTATTATAATAGCTTTATTTAAGTATTAAATCTTATCTCTTTAAGATTAATATAGCTTTAATATAATATTTTAAAAAATTAAAAATAATTATATAATAAAAAAGGCAATTTCTCTTTATATATATACTTTAATATATTAATACTTTTATTATAATAATATTTGCATTGAGCTTATATTTTAATACCTTAGTTAAAGAGCATTAAGCGATTTTAACTTAGCTATAGATTAAAGTAATAAGCAAAGACTATAAGCTTACTATTAATTTAATAAGGGACTAGCTATTAATAAATAGTTATAGGCATTATATAATATTGCCTCTTTTTAATTAATCTTTATATTAAAATAGCTATCTTTATTAATAAAAACCTTATTTTTTAATTTGCATTATTACCTTGCTAAGTAGCTTATCTTAAATATTTTAATATAAATATTTAATACTTATTAATTTATATGCTATAATATCTTTAGTTTATAAGTAAGTAATAAGTTTATAATAATTATATTTAATAAAGTATATAAATATTAAGAATATTAATTTAATAATCTTATATTTATTTTTATAGGATATTACTTACTTATATTAAGCTAGTTAGCCCTTTAATAACTTTAGCTATTACTTTAATAAAGTAACTTAACTATATTATTATATTAGCACTAAAGCTTGCATATTATAATTAGTTTATTTTTATAGTCTTTAAGTATTTAAGGATATATTTATTCTTAGTAGAATAAGATAAGTAAACTTTCCCTTGACTTTATACTTCCTTCTTAAAATATATTATTAAATTAAATTATTCCTTAATAAACTCTTTCCCTTTTATCTTTATAATTTTATAAACCATTTAAATAAATGCAATTATAATTAAATTATATAATAATTTTTAAGATTTAAGAGCTTAAGTTAAGCATTTTAAGAGTCTTAATAGGATATATTAAGGCCTATTCTATGCCTTTAATTTCAAGGGATAAACCTATCTTTAGTAGTAATATATTTCCTCCCTTTAATAAAATAATAATTATAATAAGGAGAAATATTTTATATTAAGAAGAAAGCCCTTTAAAGGTTAATAAGCTAATATAAAATAATATTTCTATGCTATTATAAGAACTTAATATATTAATATTACACTTTAATAAAGCAAGCAAAGGAGTAAAGAGAGTAAACCTTATTAAGACCATTTAATCTATTAATTATTAAGTAAATAAAATTAATAAGGATAAGAATTTTTAATAATAGCTTAATTAGCCTCCTTAAGCAATATAATATTAATTGCCTTAGTAAAAGGCATTAATAGAATAAGGATATATTTTTATTAATATAACTATTGAAATACTTTTAAGAGTAGTAAGATTATAACCCCCTTTTAATTATTAACTATTTAATTAATTAAATTAAGAAACTATTTAATTAAGGTTATATAGAGAAGGATAATCTAAAGAGGAAATTAAAAGTATTAGTCTCCTTAATTACTCTTTTACCCTTAGCCTTAGCAATATAACCTTAGCTTTTTCTAAGGAATAGTTATAGCTAGCTATTTTATATTAAATATTAAGAGGTTGCTAAGGAAGAAAGCTAATATAATAATAGACTATTTAACTAAAATAAGAGTCCTTAATATCTTAGCAAGGGTATAAAGATAAAAGGTAAGGCTAATAAGATAATAACCTTAAGTCAATAGGAGAATAAGGCAAGAGAAGGAAGAAGTTAATAAAGATATTTTAAATAAGATAATTAATAGGAAGAGATAGTTAAATCTAGCCTTATATATTATTATAATTTACTTAAACCCTAAGCTATTATTTAAATATAATCTTTATACTTCATTTAACTTCTTTTGACTTCTTATGCTTATTAACCATTTAATTAAAAGGGATTAAAATTAATATATAAAGATATCTATTTAATCTTTTATATTCCTAAAGATATTAAACTCTAAGACTAGCTTAAAGAGAGGGAAGGAACTATAAAGATATCTAGATAATACCCTTAAGGAACTAGTAAATATTATTAAGGATAGTATTAATTAAGCTAGCTATCCTTGCCTTATAAATAGACATTTCAATTGCAAGTTTATTAATAGTAATATTATTAAGTTTCTTAAGATATATAATAAATATATTAAGGAAATAAGGATAAGTAATAATATAAAGTAAAACTACTTAACTTCTTTTATTATTCTAGACCTAGAGATAAAAGTTAAATATGCAATTTATAATTATAATTAATTAAAAGCTTAAATTAACCTAAAGAAGCAGTTTAAGATATAAGATAAAGATTAAATATAAAACTTATAAGATAAGCTAAACTGCCTTAATATAAAAGACCTTAAGGGATATTTATTAGACTATATTAAGATTATTAAGTAATTAAGTAAATATGCATTCCTATGCTAAAAGATTAATTTAATAAGATAAGCTAAGTTCTCTTTATACTTAAAATACCTTTATAATGTTATATTAAATAAAGTTCTTATTAGCATTTGCAATAGATCTTAAAAGACCCTTTAAGAACTAATAAAAATAAGTTATATAAATCTTTAGAGATTAATTAAATTCTTTATAGAAATAAGAGTTCTTTTAAAGATATAGAAGGTATATTTTACCTTATGCTATCTTATTATTCCTATATAACTAGAATATAACCTATCTCCCTAAATATATAATAAGAGAAGTTAACCTTAGTCTTTAATAAGGGAAGAATAATATTAAAAGACCTTAAAGCTTATAATAAATCCAATTAATTAACTTATTGCAATAATTAAGAAGTAGTATATAAATGCTATAAAGCAATAAAAGTAGCAATTTAATCTCTTTGCTAAATAAGTTATAAGAGGGCTTCTCTTAGCTAAGAATTAAGTTCTAAGGGCACTATAAGTCATAGCTATTAATAGGATATCCTATATTAAGGATAATAGCTCTAGGGAGATATAAACTAATGCAATAGGCTTTAATAGAAGGTGCTTCTATTATAATATAACTAGACACTTTCTTAATATATATTAAGACTGCAAGCTTAATATAAGCTATAGGCTTATTAAGTATAACTTAAATATAAGCCTTATAAAGATAAGTCCTAAGGAGTAAATATTACCCTTGCATTCTATAGGGAGGTTTATTTTAAAGGGATCCTTTATCTAAAGGTTTATCTTCCTTTAGATCTTATATTTTAATAGGTCCTTAGAAATCTAAATCCTTAATTAAGTCTTAAAGAAGATAAGATAATAAAGAGAATATTAAAATGCAAATAAAATAAAAAATAGGATCCTATAGGAATTCTTTAATAAGGAAGTATCTATAGAGTATTAGCTGCTAGACACTAAAGATATAAAGGCTCTATTTATAATAACTAGCATAATTTAAGTTAATAATATATTATTTAATTAAGTAGTTATAGCTAAAACTAATATAATAAAAGCTATAAACGCAATAAAAAGATAAAGACTAAATAGATTTAAGGATATTAATAAGGCTGCTTAATGCATAACTAAAGACATTAAATAAGAAATAGCACCCTTAATATCAAAGGAATAAGCTAAGAAAATAAAAGATCTTAAGAGGAAATTAACTATAGAGAAATAAAGTAAATATATATAATAAAAGATAATTAATAATATCATAGCCTAGAAAGTTAAAGTAGCTATATTAAACCTCCTATTACTTAACTCTCTTATTAGAAATGCTATTATAAAGGAATGCAAGGATTTAATTAATAGAGTAGAAGCTACTCTTTAGGAAGATAGCAAAGGACTAGTTCTTAATATAAATATAAGTATTAAAGCTAATTTAATTATATTAAAAACCTAGGAAGGCTATAACTAAGCATTAAAATAATATTAAAAGATAGCTAAAGAGTGCAGTTTTTTAATATTTATAATAAGGTTAAATAAAGGAAAAGTCACTAGACTATTTAATTAAGTAGTTAACCTTATAAATATAAAAGGGCAGATTTTAATATCCTTACAAGAACTCTTAAAGCTTATAGTCAAGCTAGGAAGTCTAGAAAGCTATCTAGTTAAAGTAATAATAAATATAAGCTTAGAGATTAATATTATTAAAGCCTCTTTAGCTAAGAGATTTAAGCTTAAGGTCAAAGGAACTAAGATTAAAATAAAGTTATACTCTTATAATAAGGTCTATTTAAAAGGGATAATAATAGTTAACCTATATATAAGCAATATTTAAATTAAATAATAAGTATATATTATAAATATATTTATTATATAACTCTTTATCCTTAGGATGCTCTTTATTAAGTCTATAAGAGTCTCTTTTAAATATAATTTAAATAATTAAGTAGTCTTAAGCTACCTCTTAAGAACTATATAAGTATAAAGCCCTATAGCTAGCTCTATTAAATAAGATATAAATATTACTTAAGAATCCTTAAAGGCAAGGTTATTTAAACTTACTTAAACTATAGCTCTTACTATTAATTATAATAATTAGCTTAAAAGTAATAAGGATATAAATAAGCTAAAGAAATACTTAATTCTTAGACTTAAAGATTTAAATTTATTTAATTAAGTAATTCTATTTAATTTTAATAAAGGAGAGTTATTATTAGCTAAGATAATAATAGCTATTACCTAGGAATAGAAATAAGCTACCTTATAAAAGCTAAGAGAACTTAATAATAAGTAGCAACCTTTCCTTATAAATACTCTATATAAGAAGAAAGGAGTTAAAGTGCACTTAAGAGATAATATCCCTTTTAATAGGACTATCTTTAAAGGGAATATAAATTGAAAGAAAGCAAAGTAATTAAAAGTGCAAGGATTGATAGATAAGTCTACTCCCTTCTTAGACTTAATTATATTAAAGTTCTCCTTAATAGAGAAAGAGATAAGGATTTATAGTAATTAACTCAAAGGATTACTTAATTAAGTAGATAAGGAGCTTATTAAATAAGAATTAGCATTATTCCTTTAAATAATATATAATAAGAAAGCTGCCCTTTCTTAAGATTTTAATAAGAGTAAGAAAGTTAACCCCTTAATTACTTCTCTATAGATAATTAAAGTGATTAACTATAAGGCATAGCAATTAATTAATATATTAATCCCTAAGGCTATAGAAGGGAAGTTTATAGAAATCTTATATAAATGCTTAGTTAATAATATCTTAAAAGAGTCTTATATAAGCTATTATAATAAGTACTTCTTAGTTCTTAAGAAGGATAGAGAGCTTTAGTTTATTAATTTAGCTAAGAAGTATAATATTATTATAATTTATAATATAAGAATACCCTTAGGAGCAAATGAATTTATAGATAATATTATTATATATAAAATGCTATCTCTCTTTAACTTCTTTTTAAGCTATAATTAAATTCCCTTAGCAAAAGAAAGTAAAGACTTAATAATAATTATAACTCCCTTAGGACTGCTAAGGATATATATATTGCCTTAAGGAGCTATTAATTCTATTGCTTAATTTACTTAGATTATTATAAGGATATTATTTAACTTAATGCTAAGTATATATAGGCTATTTCTTAATAATATTATAGTTAAAAGACTAAAGACTTGCTATAATAAGGAGAAATTTTAACTTAATATATATAAATATATAATAAAGCATTTAATTAACCTTAATAAAACACTTATTAATATTAAACTAGCAAGTTATATAGTTATAAGGATAAAATTATAGTTTTGCTAATTAATAACTATAATAATTAAGTACTTATATAAGATAAATAGCTAAAGTCCTATTAAAATAAAAGTTCTTAAGATTATAAAATAAACTATATATAATAATATATAAGAAGTTAAAAGCTTTATAAGCATAATAAGTTTCTATTAAATATAAATAGAATATTATACCTAGATAGCTAAACCCTTAATATATCTCTTAAAGAAAGGTATTATATTTATATAAACTAAGGATTAATAAAATGCTATGGATATACTTAAGAACCATTTAATTAAGAGGCCTATTTTAATCTTAATAAACTACTTAAAAGGCATAAGAGTAATTATACTTATAGTGGATATTAATAGCAAAGGTTAAGGATATAGCTTAATATAAAAAATTAATAGGAAGAGATATGCTATGCAATATAAATTTAAAGTCTAAATTGCATTAAAATAGACTTATAATGCTATTAAAAGAGAATACAAAGCTATGCTTTATGCAATTAAATAGTTATAAAGTTACTTATATAATATATACTTTATCCTTAAGACTGACGCCTAAGTCTTAGTCTATCAATTGAATAGCAGTGCAAATGATATTCTTAGCGCTCTTATTATAAGGTAGATTGCATATATCCTCCTATTTAACTTCACTATATAGCATATACCTAGAAAGAAGAATAGTATAATAAATAGCTTATCTCGCAAGCTAGAAGGACTATTTAATTAAATGGATTGAGACTGCGAGGGCAATATTAAGGACTTTATTAATACTTAATTAAATGTTATATAGATAAGAACCCTAGATAATAGCTACTTAAAAGAATATAAGGAGATAGCGAAATTTCTAATGTTATTATAAAGGCTAAAAGGAATATTATCCTAAGACTTTAAGAGGCTTAAAAGGGTAGCTTAAATATTTATAGTCAAGAAAGGAAAGCTTTAGAAGAGGCCTGCCTAGGATATAGCTCTCCTTAGGCTAATAATAAATAATAAAGAAACTTAAAGAAAACTTATTATAATATATTATAAGGATTATAAGCATAAGAGGAGATAGATAATATATAAGCTCTTAATAAATAGGTTCTATTAAAAAGGCCTTTAGAACTAAGTTGCATAAGCTATCTTAAGTTACTTAGAGTATTAAGGGTATGCTAGTCTCAAGGCAAGAGAACTAGCTATATTAACTACTTTAGGTTAATTAATAGAGAAGGTATACTTTAATATGCAATACTTATTATTTAATTAAGGGAATGGCTATCTCCTAGAGGCAAGATATAACTTAATAGGGTAGTTAAAAGCATCCTTAATAAAGATATTAAACTTAAAGGTCTTTACTTATTTTGCAAGGAATATTATTTAAAGGTTTAGTCTTATATTAATTGCTATTATTAATAGAGAACTAAAAATGAAGGCTATATTTACTAAGGTTCTTATAGACCTAGGCATAAAGATAGTTATAACCTCGGCATATAACCCAAAGGCTAATAGGATAGTAAAAGCTAGATATTACTTTATAATATTAAGCCTAGCTAAGATAATAAGGCTAAAATAGAAATGGAAGAACTTCCTAGGACTTATATTGCTAACAAATAGGACTGCTATATAAGCATTATATAGAAAGTTAGCGTTTTAGCTTATATATAGGAGGGAACCTATCTTGCCTCTAGAGATAGAATATTTAACTTAGCAATTAATTAATTGGGATAAGGTTTAAATAAGTAAAGAGCTCTTAAAGGCCTATTTTAAGGTACTTAATAGATATACTAAAGATATTAAAGAAGCTAGGAAAAGAGTTGCTGCCTTCTAAAAGAAGCTATTGAAATATATCAATGCTAATAATATTAATACCCTAAGAACAATGCCCTTAAAAGAAGGAGACTTAATGCTTAAATATAATATGCTTAGAGTATTTAATTACTTATATATTGCTAAGATAGAGATAAAATAAGAAGGCCCTTATTATATTAGCAAGAGATTATTAGTCTTTAGCGCTTATTACCTCTATACCTTAGATAGAATTAAGTTAAATAGGATATTTAATAGGGATTACTTAAAGAAGTTTATAAGGGACTTATATAATTAATAGTCTTTAGATGCAAATAATTAGCTACTAGCTAAAGAAGGTATTTTTAAGAGGAGCAAAATACTTATTAAAGCTAAAGATAATAAGAGTAACTCCTTAGTTTTAATATTACTATTTAATAAAGATAGCAATAATAACTTTAAATTATTTAATTAAGAGGATATTAATAAAGATAAAAGTCCTCTTATTAAATTGAGAAGGTCTAAAGTAGAAGTTAAGATACCTATACTTAGCTAAGTAGCAAAATTAAGATATATTAACTTCCTTTAAAGATTATAAAATCTTTTGCTAATACCCTAGAGGACTAAGGACTATTGCTATTATAAGGAGGAGAGTGCAATAAAAATAATAATTTAAGAGCTAAAATTACCTAGCTATTAAACTTAAAGTAAAAAACCCCTATTGCTTAGGGAGGTAAAAGAGGAAGGAATAAAGGAAATTCTAAGCCCTTAAATTATAAATGCTATAAGCATTGCAAGATTAAATGCTTCTATAAGTTATCTCTAAAGGAATATATAGAGCCTATATATTTAGCTCTATTTAAGTTACTATTTTTATAAGATATTATTTTTCCTTTTATAGATATAACTTAAGGGTAGCCCTCTTAATAATTAACCTACTATTTTATTAAGTTATAAAGAATAAAGATATATTAAAAATATAATAAAGATAAATAAAGAGAATTAATAGATTAAATAGTTTTAATAAGTTTTATTTATATTAAGGAAGAGAACCTATTAAAATTCTACTTAACTTTAAAATACCTTAAAAGCCTTAATATACCCTTAAAAGTCAAAAGAAAACACTTAATAAGGTTAAAACTAAATGCTTTCAAGCTCATAATAATACTTATTAATATCCCTTATCTTCTATATATTGCTTATAGGCTAGATATTAATAATCTAAGGGCAGCTATAACGATTGAGAACCTTAGCAAAGTAAGTATTAAAAGAATAGGAGGCTAAGTTAAAATAGCTTCTAGCAAGAGGAAGTTCAAGAGGTCCTATATAAATAGCCTTAGCTTAGTAATTAATAAGGAAGTGCCATTTATATAAAGAATTAGCATTTTAAATATAATTAGCGCATAAGCTATCTTAAAAGCCTTAAATAAAGAGATAGGCATAGAAGAGATAAAGAATATATTCATTATTGCTAGTAATAGACTTTATATAAGAATAGATGCAATGCTTGCATATTAAGGGATTTTAGCGTCTATAAGCAGCAATAAAGAGAGCCTTCAAGCGTTTAAGGCAAGAGATAAGGTTTGCAATAAAGGAGTTATTAAGATGCACTACCTTAGCTAAGATATATATAAGGTTCAGTTTAACTGTCGCATACTTTTAAATAATTGATTGAAAGGGTTTATCTAGTCTTATGATATTATAAAAGAAGGAAAGGAGCGAAAGAGCTAATGATTTATCTTTGCTTTAAGCTAGCGGCTTAAAGCTTAACTTAATATAAAGTAGTTTACCTATTTAACTTAGAGCTATCTAGCTATATAACTAAACCTCAAGGCATCTCTTAGCTATAGTCTTTAGCCTTTAGTTATAAATATTACTAGGGATAGTTTTATTAGTTTAACCCCTTATAAGAAGAGGATTGCTATAAGTGAATTTATCTTAATAGATATAATTAATAGAGATAGCTTAAATATTAAGAAGATAAGATATAAAGACTATAGAGAGAAGGTTAAGCTTATTATTATATAAAGAAGGCATAATAAATAAATTAATTAAATAGTTAAGGGTTAAATAAGAGAGCTATAATGCAAGAAGAATTAAATATATAGTTATAAGAGAAGGAAAAGAATAAGAAAATAAAGAAAGGTTTAAATTAAGAGATAAATAATAAGAGAGTTAATTCACTCCCTTAAAAGGTGCAGCTAAGACTCTATTATTATATAAAGTCAATGCAATAGCTAAGAGAGTAATTTAAAAAGAGATTAAATTGACTGCAATACTTAACTCTCTCTCCTTTAACCTTTTATCCCTATAAATGCTTATATATCCTATTATCCCTCTTTATATTTAAGCCTCTATCCCCTCTCCATTTAATTAATTAAACCTTAAATCCACTACTTAAGACTAACTGCCTGCAGACCTTTAGACTTATATGCAAACCTCCGAAGCTAAGCTACTTATACTAGCATTTTCTGCCTTGCCCTATCATTATTCTCAATCCTTAAGCCTGCTAACTATTTAATTAAGTGCATATCGATTGTCTTGACTTGCAATAGCTGCTAGATTGTTTATTATTCCCTATATAGGGAGATACCTTGAACTCCCTCTCCTATTAATATATATTGAGTATGAGGGAAAGGATTGCTAGCTATTACTATATTATAATTAATGCAAAATATACTCTAGAGCACCTTTAGAGAGGCTTATTATGAAGTAACCCCTTTAATTTTAAGGCCATATTAACTAAGATAAGATAGCAATGCCCTTTCTTTCTCATTATAAATAGCTAGAAGCTAAGTTTAAGGAAGAAATCGAAGCTATACCCCCTTAAATCCCTTTTTCTATGACTACCTTAAAGATATATAATGAAGCCTCTTAGCTATAATATGCATATAATCTCTAGAAGTTACTTCTTAATATGTAAGATTATAACTAGGCCTTTAACTTTAGTCTTTAATCTTTAATATAGACTCTTAGATATAGGCTAAAAGATTAGTTAGTCATTGCTCCTAAGGAGATTATAATTTATATAGGATTAATTAAATGGAACTTAAGATATAATAAGCTTAAAATAAACCCCTTATTAAGTGAGGGCATTAAGATAATAAGCTATGAGGTTACCTTGGGCTATATTACACTAGAAGCTATGAAGCTAGCAATGCATAATCGCCGCTTCCTTACTAGATTAATTAACTATAATAATAGTTATTAGGCCTCTTATATTTAGGATCGCTATAAGGGCCAATTCTATCTATTTAACTCTATATATAATAGCCGCAAGAGGCGATTTAAGAAGACTGCATGCGCCTAGAGATAAGCCTTAGTGCATATAAGGATGCCATTTAACTTTAATATCTTTAGGATCCCTCTAACACCTTAACTTATATCATGGGAGTATAGCTATATTTGCATTGCTATGCTCTTTTATAACCTTTATAGTCTAGTGGGCAATAACTATCACTAAACTATTAAACTTATAAAAGAAGAGATTATAACCTTCTTTAAGAATAGAGGCAAGCAATTAAAACTAAGACTATTTAATCTAATGGTTAAGGACTAGATGCAAGGACTTAAGTATATTACTAATAATGCTATTAAAGAGAAGGCTATTATTAACTTAATGCAAGGTTTCCTTATAGCTATTATTATAAATAAACTTAAAATAAGAGGGCGCTTATATTTTAAGGATAGAGTTATGCAGCCTATAGTTAGTTATAATGGTCTATATAGACCTCTTGCACTAAGACAAAAGACAGTCCCTTAAAATAAAGCTTATATAGGCAAAGGAAGGTATTAACTATATATTAAATGCAAAGACACTATTATAGACCCAATAGCCTTTAAATATTAAATTATTAAAAGAAGTCCTAGCATAGCTAAGTAAGATTAAGTAAAATACCCTCTCTTTAAAGCAAGGGAACTAGCTAAATTATATTGAGATGACTACCTCCTTGCTAGCCTCATTAAATATTATAAGAAGAAGGGGGTAGTCCTTTATAATAAAGGATTTAAGGTCATGACCAAGGGATTAAATGCTTTTATATCTATAGATATTGCCTTGCTATTATTTATTTATAAGAGACCTTTGAATTTAATATATCTAGAGGAAAATTGGGGAAAGCGGCCCTTAGTAAACTTAATGCTCTCTAGCAAGGTTAGCAGTGATAAAGTGAAGGTTTCTTAAAAGAAGACCAAGGGATTAAGTGCTTTAAGCTCTCTTCTTAGCTCCCTTAATATGCAAGCTACCTTAGAAGGTCTTAAGCTAGCTATAAAGGAGCTAGCTATTAGCAATAAGAAGACTAAAGCTATTCCTTAGAGGCCTATTATATAAGATATTATAATAATTAATATATTACTTAGTAACCTTAAGGATTATAACTTATAAGGACTATAAGAAGCTAGGCAAGCTATAATATATTATACTTGCAATGCTCTTTAGCCTCCCTTACTCTTAATGCAATAAATTAATTACTTGCTTAAGTCTAAGATATATATAACTTATATCCTTAATAGTCTTATTAATATCAATTAATAGGATTAAATCCTTAACTAAGCTATTTAAGGTATTATGCATAAGGAGGTACTAATTAAAAGTTATTAAGATTAATATAAATAAAGGTATAGTTAAACTTAGAAGGTTATAAGGAGGAAGGATAATAGGAGGGAAGTTGCTTAATAGGAGACTAAGACTTAATTAAATAGTTTATATAGACTTTAAGCATAGTTTAGCTAAGCTAATAATTAAAGATTACTTTAAGGTCAAGGATACTTATACCTAAGGATAGGTAATATCCTTAAGAGGAGGTTTATATTAATATTAAAGCCTATATATTATAATTAGTCTATTTTTATAGTCTTTAAATATTTAAGGATATATTTATCCTTAGTAAAATAAGATAAATAGACTTCTCCCTTGACTTTATATTTCCTTCTTAAAATATATTATTAAATTGAATTATTCCTTAATAAACTCTTTCTCTTTTATCTTTATAATTTTATGAA
>JAMAKE010000188.1:0-23429 GCA_023628695.1 Nectriaceae sp. PG4201
TAGTTTATTATTAAGAATTATTTAATTAAATAGAAAAAAGAAGAATTAAGAGATTTATATGCTACTTACTTATTTGCATTACTTGCTTATTATATATATTAAGTAAATTAATAGTTATTTATAATAAGAAAAGTTATTATTTAAGATAAATTAATAAATAAAAAGATAAGTTAAAAGAAAATAATAATAAAGAAATAAACTAAGAAAAATAAGAATCTCTATTAATAGTAAAGTAACTAGCTATTAATACCTTAAATTCACTTAACTTAAAGTGCTAGCTAAGGAGGCTATTGCAAAGCTAGGAAAAATAAAGCTGCCCTAAGTATAGGATCTACTTAGTTTTAATTATCTATAGTCTACTAAGACAATAGCCTTAGGAGAGGGGATAATTATAATAAGGGACTTAAGAGCATTATTACTACTCTATATATTATAACCTTACTTTATATATTATAGCCCTAAGGGGTTATTGCCTATCTTAGGGCCTTATAAAGATAAGATTCCCCCTTAAGATTCTTAACTAAGAAGTTATAATATTATAATTGCCTAGTAAGATATTTAAGTTGCGCTCTAAGATTATTAAATAATTGCTTGCATATTGATCTAAAGGAGAAATGCAAGCTTTAGTCTTAATAGTTTAATATACTTACCTTCTTATTCTTGCTTAACTAGCTTCATTGCAAATCCCCTTAATAATATAATATGCCTTGAAGAGGTTATTAATAATGCATTGCTACTATTAAGCCTGTTTTTTATATGACTTCTAGTTAAGCTTCCCTTATTATTAAAGAATGAAGCTATTTATAAGTGTAATATTTAATAGGAAGGTCTAAGCTAAGGCCTGCTAACCTTCTTTATATATGCAGTGTTTAAAGCTTAAATATAACCTCCTTTAGTTACCTCAATCAATAGCATTCATTTCATTATTATATATAATAGCAATAGCTAAAATAGAAATCTATTTTATAGGCTTATCACTAAAAAAAACACTATATTAACTATGCATATAATTTATTTATTGTCAGTCTCTTCCTCTAACAATTAATAAATTTATCTCCCTTGAATATAGTTAATAGGAATAATATAAGGGCATTGTCTTTCTAGGCAATTTAATTGACATAGCTAAAGATAAATTAATAAGCAAATATAATATAAATCTATTTAATTAACTGACTTTATTATTTACTATTGAGATAGCCTTGAGCTCATTAAATTGAAGGCTATCAATAGCAGTATTATCTATAGCTTTGAGCTTAACTAGAGGTCTATAAATCCTATAGTTAATGCGGGCTATGCCTATAGCACCAAAGCCACGCTACCGAAGGGTTCGATAGAGGTTATAAGAGGAAAATAGGTTATCTAGAAAGATATAGTATATAGCTTTTAGCAGTAGGTTTAATAGGGCAATAACCACGCTCTGCATTGGGTTGAGATAAAGCATATTCTCTTTCCTTGCTTGCTAACAAAGCTGCTACGCAGCTTTAATGCCTATAGGGCTATATTTAGGACCTAGCCTATGCTAAATCTACTATAAAAAATAGCCTTCTTAGGCCATAGCCCACACTTTAAAGCCTATAGGGATAGGTTTAGAAGGGACTATTATTATCTCTTGAGATCTCCCTATATAGCGGACTATATACTTATCTATAGCAATAGATATGCCTAGCAAATAGAATATTATAGACATATGCTATATATGATTAGACCAGCCGCTAACCTGACTATAGATATATATAACTATATGATTGAATATATAGAGATATCGAAATAGCAGTTGAAAACGGTTAAAAGTCATGAATTTGATTATTAGATATGTAGGGAGCTGAAGGCCTAGTTGAGAAGTCTTCCAATGGTCTCGAACGCTAATTTCGGTATAAATTCCTATATAAATAAGGATCGCAATCTATATATAGACTTCTGCAATAGTTATTAGTCTCTAGCTATGTAGCCTTGACTGTGGCTTCAATGTGCAGCTCCCATTTTGGTGCTCTTCAAGCCGGCGGCTGACCTAGTCATTTGTGTAGCCAACCCAGCTTTCTACTAGGGAAACAGGCAGAAATGACTGGAAAAGGTACAACGGCTTGGGGGGCAAGGCTGTTATACTGAAGCTGCGAGCTTCCAGCTCAAGAGGCTGAAAATCATAGCCTCGATCAGAGGTTGCTTCAAAAACTGGCCGGCAGGTGTTGTCAGCTGCCTGCTCCCGGCGGCTGTGATCAATTCGAATGAAGCTATCGTCATCATAGGCATTGATCGCCTGGCTGGAGGACGGTTGAGGATCCATGAGAATATTGAGAATGAATTGTATGAGGTTTTTGGTGGGGTTGATTTTTTCGGCTCTCAAAGTCACTCCTTGTACCTCAGCCTCGCAGGGGGGGGTGTGGGGCTCGGTACGGTGCTGGAGGCTTCGCGCACTCAAAGGGATAGAGCCTAGCACAGCTCAGATGCTCAGCTACTCACCCCAGCTGCCTACTGCTCAACCTACCCTCCTGTTCATGCAATATCCGGCAACCTAACCTTAACCCACAACGTCATTGTCTCGCGCATTGATGCACATCCATTACGTCCGAACCAATCCGTCTCCGGTGTCAGCACTCAGGTTTCCCGCAGCCTGCAGGTGTTGTTCGTGTTCTGCCTGCTCTCCAGAATTGCATACATGGGCGGTGTGCGCCCTGCACCCCGTCTAGTGGAACTAGCTATCACAATGTGCAAGTGTCCACTATACCCCATTGTTCGCAGGCACTCTGTGACATACGCATCGCGCATCGAGGCTCGCTTGAGCACAAGGGCCGGCTGGCAGGCGGATAAACAATGCACTTTATCTCTTGATTATATCGCCTCCTTGGTCGGTTGGAGATGCCGACGGGATTTCTTCGCAAGTCGATGCACAATCTCTCTGAGCAGAAACGAATAAAGGCTGAGGCTGCCCACCTTTCTGGCTAGCAATCCTTCATTGTCCTCAAGAACACATCTTCTCATTCCTAGACATAAGATATAGCAGGCTATCAACCTCCAGCCTTGTCTTAACCCTGCTCCTGCTAGTGTAAACGACCACCCACAATGGCTACCGGCTACATTATTATTGAAATGCCCATCCCTGGTGTTCAACGACCTTTCACCAAGGACGACATGAGAGAGTCTACCACTATGTAAGTCTGGGTCTCTGCCCTCCTCACTTTATATATAACTAGGTCCGCGTGCTGACCTGGCGTCCTCCATCGAAGCTATAATAGTCTTCTGCGCATCTAGGCCGAGATGCATATCGATATGAATCACGTCAAAGAACTAGTGAAGATAATTGCTTGGCATTAGCAGCTCGGGAAGTTCAGCTTCCACCTAGTTCATTGACATGATCCTATCACGAATGGCATGGTCAGGCTGGAGTCAGACCTTGGGGTCGTGCCTGGCAAATGGAACAAGGCTACTTCGATCGACTCTCTTGATCTCCGCAGCATCCATGGCGTTGTCTTCAAGTTCATCCCTGAATAGAATCGGCTCATTCCTTTTGAGTTTGGCACCGGTCCATCGCCGATCTCTGAGAGTGATATAAATGATAAGTTCATTTAGGAATTTACCGGCTACCTCATTAAGAATAACCTGGCCAACAAGTTCGCGCTTGAGGTTGTTCATCCAGCCGAAGGGGACCAGCCGAATGAATGCACCGCGGAGGTCGAGGTGGACAAATTTAGTACCATCGCCCTACCGAAGTCCATGGTGAACGCAAAGGAGTTCCTTCCTATAGGGTGGCCTGGGACCCTCCAGCCTAGCGATAGCGAGCCCCCGGCGGGTCAATCGTGGGCTAAGAAAGTTGACAAGTCCCACAAAGTCTTTATCAATAAGCCGATAGGGTCCACAGGAGAGCTAGTCAACGAATTGGTCCGTCAAGGGATCATCAAAGTCTGAAATATTTCCAGATGCCTCGACCGCAAGCTGCAAGCATTAGAGGACAGATTTCGCATCAATATAATAGTCATTATGGATGTCTATATCCTACTTATTGTCATTTTCACCCACACCTTATTCTGATAGTCTTTACTATAGTTTGAAGCTATAGCACATTCTCTAGACTAGAGGAGAAACACTCCTTAATGCTCTGCCTTCTCATGAACTATTTGTGAGCCTTATAGATGTGCATGCGGGAATAATAGCGCACTAGCTTTCCATTGCCGATTTAGGTGACGGGTGGAGATGTCGAGCGTGAGAGAAGCAGCCAAGACTCTATAGGAGAGGAAGATTGATGGCTGGCAGTGATGAAGTAGTAAATGCAGCCCTAAAAACTAAAGCGTCGTTCTACCCTATACTTGCAGGGTCTCTAAATGTGACATAACTATTCTAACAACTTATGACCCGCATCTACATTCTGCTAACGAAGAAGCATACAGTAGCCGAATAATAATAGGGAATGAAATAAATCAAGAGTGACTTTTATAGAACCGAATATCACCTGCATATGTTGCAACTACTTAATATCGAGATGCATCATTAATAGCCAAGAGCAAGGAAGCAACCAGGGGAGAAAGAGAGGCATTGGGGGTAGCTTAAGCGGGAGCTGAGGGGAGTAAGGACAAGCCAGCTATTCGACAATCTGCGCAACATCAAACTGCCCCAATTATGGTGCAAGGGTTGCGAATCAGCCAATCAAATTGACATCCCTGACCAATGGAAGGTTCAAGAATTCCGAGTTAGCGAGGGTGCATCCTAGAAAGGCAAGGAGGCCCAGGGGATAGTTGCCGCGTAAGGGGACACCGTGGCATCAATCTTGAGGTATCTTTGGTAGATAATTTTAGAAGTCTTGGATTAGCGGCTATCACCCCTGGCTCCAGCGCGGTGGTCCTTGGGCTAATCCGGTCACCCAATGGCGTGCATGTAGATCAGGCACAATTCCGTTCATGGCATCGCGGAAGCTTCGAGCCATACACCAATTCTCGAAAACAGATTCTCAATTATTCCCAGGGGGTGTTATATTGTTTCTAGGAACAGGCAGAATCTATTTTTGGAACCAATTATGTCCCTCGGAGACCCCCCATCTGGTGTTGCTAGCAACAGCCGGATTCTGTTTCCTCAATTGATGCTGTTCCTGGGAATAGCCAGATCCTGACTAATACTGTCCCTGGGAATAGCTAGATCTTATTTTCTTGACTGATACTGTTCCTAGCAACAGCCAGATTCCGTTTCCTCGATTGATCTGTTCCTAGGAATAGCCGAATTCTGCTTTTTTACCTGATGCTGTTCCTGGGAATAGCCGAATTCTATTTTCCTGACTGACCAGTTTCTAGGAACAGCCAAATTCTGCTTTCTTAACTAACCCTATTCCTAGAAATAGTTAAAGTATGCTTTCTCAATTAATATTGTTCCTAGGAACAGCTAGATTCTATCCCCCCAACTAAAATCGATCCCAGGAACGGAGCTAAGTCTCAAAAACGAAATCCTGTTGTTTCTAGGAACATGAAGACTGACTCTGGCATGCTATCTTATACTGCACCTGCTGTCGGCTCCAGCGGTCTTGCTACTGAGCTGTGGCAATTGAGGAGCGGACCGGTGTGCGGAAGCCGGCTCGGTTAGCGATGTGGCTGTGCGGAGGGATCCACTAATGACGTGGTTCCCCAGGCAGCAGGTTTCTGTTGTACCGAGGTTCTCCCAGTTTATTTGATTCGGGCCTCAAGACAAACCAGTTCTTAACGCCAATCATTCGCCTCCTCCTGCATAAATCCATCAGCTTCTATGGAAGAAATTGAAAGGCTGCGGAAGCAGCTACGGGAAGAACAACGCCTGCGTGAAGCCGCCGAAGGTCGCGCCCTCGAGGAATAACATCAACGCGAACAAGAGCAACGTCGACGCGAAGGAGCCGAAGAGCGTGCGAGCGCATCGCAACCATTGACACTCTATAAATACCTCGAAGCCTGCCATTTGCTCAGCCTTGCTATTAAAGTGGTAACGGACCGTTCTCTCACGACGCAAGGGGCTATGACGCACCCGACTGGCCGGATTTATCCTCGACGAATCATCCCATGGAACGCATTTGCAACGAAACAAGAAGAAGTCTAGAATCAGCTCTCCTCCAGTCCCGCATTTTCCTCCCAAGCTGCCTTTCCATCCCAACACCAGCTGGATTATGTGAGATCCCTGCTTGCCCCAGTTAGCAGCGAGATTGGACTCCGGTCCGGCGAGCGGGATGTTATGGAAAACGCGGTTCAGAAGCTAATGGACAAGACATATAATGACCCATTGCTGGCGAGTCACCTTGACCTCGATGGAATAGTGACATTTGAAAGTCATATGAATCTCGGTAGTACCGATGACTCCCTCTCTAAATCTATGGATTAAGTGTCTATGGGCTCTAGACCACCCGACCGAATAACTCGGCGTCGGAGGGCGCGGGGTAAAGGCAACCGAGCGGATCAGTTCTACATATACCGGACCTCTGACGATCGAAATATCCTAACCGTCGCGATCGAGTATAAGCCACTATATAAGTTGAGTCGCGACGAGATTGTCATAGGGTTGGTCTTAGAGATCTAACTAGATCGTGACGTGATCAACTAGGAGAGCGAGGGATTTGCATTCGCAGCAAGGCAACTCACTACTGCTGTCATAACCTAGCTATTCTCTTATATGGTGGGGAAGGGTATCTAATATGGGTATGTCTGCATAGGGGAGATATATATCTTCCTATATATTTTAAACGATCCTTCCTGCGTCTATTACTCTATTTGCATACCTAGCCTAGACATCTAAGACAATGACAAGACAAGACTCCATTGCATGGCTATTGCATAAGCCTTTGCCTTTATACTTTAGGCTATCCAATCGCTGCCTCCATCTTAAGCCTGGCATCACAATGCTAAGAAGCTTAATATATAGTCCGTAGAGTATAAGGATATATTGAGGAGCATTCTGGCGACAGTGCGCAAAGAGCGACGTGAGACTCCTTATAAACCCTAATATTAGAAAGGCTTTGAGCGCTCTCCGATCTGGACTTGCTCTCGATGTTTGCCACTCGAGAGTGGGACATAGCATCCGAGGGATAACAATGACAATGATGATGATGATGAGAATGAGAGCCCTTCCCCAACGCTGAACTGTACCAATCGTCAGAAAGCCTTTATGACATTAGGAGATATCATATTAAGCGAGATGCAATAGCTAGGTGGAGAAGGAGCCTTATAAGGAAATGCTAACCTGCGGGAGAACATCTAGGACTGACTATATTGCATGTATGAGTGTCTTTAAGGGCTGGCGTTCGGCGGCTCAATGGATATGAAGTGCCTTAACTTCTCGGATCATAGCAATGCGCATATTGACTAATGAGAGTTTCTTTGTCTAGCGCGCTATTAACTACTAGTGGATTGCAGGGGCGATGCTGATTGCGTGCTGCTCTATATATTAGGATCACGCGGGTCCCTCTTTAAATTATGCTTGTTGTCTCATGGTTATATGCTTATGGCCAAAGGGGTAGAGGCTATAGATATTAAGCATCTGCGCCACGAAAATGAGATATATAATCACCTTTAAGCCCTCTAGGGCTTATTTATTCCTATTTATCTTGATATTATTGACCTTATGGTGCTATACTATTATGATAGCGGCATATATAAACACTTTATGTTCCTTAGTTATGGCGGGCGACCTATCTTGAAAGAACTAAGAGAAGTCAATGCAGGTGTCGCGAATAAGATTTCCACTGCGCTCAGCAGACTACACTAGCACCAGATTCTCCACTGTGATGCAGAGCCACGCAATATACTTTATGACAAACGCAGCGGTAGATGTATGATTGTGGATTTAATGCTGGCGGAGTTCCATACCCGACGACCCCTTGGACATATTAACCTTAATGGCCAGGATCAGAAGAGGAAGAGGGCGGCCTAGAAGCCTGGGAAAGACATATTCGCTATCGAGATGCAATCTTTGCAGGCAAGTTTGTCATAATAGGATCGGTGGAGCGGTGGTATGGTATATATTAGGATATGGCGTGAATGGTATTATGAGATGTGGGACAAAGGCAACGATATAAACGTAATAATTATATTTACTTCAACTGTAAGCTAATACAGGAGGCCCCTCATACATGTATGCTCGAGCGTACAAATAAGGTCACGTGATATACTATACGCTCAAGGCATACAAATAAGATCTGTTATATAAGAGGCATATGTATGTGTGCAAGAGCAATATCTCTTCTACCTATTGACATATATAACTAAATAACCCTACTTATATAAGTATCAATTGGGGGGGTTCCTATGGCTATATAATCTCCTCTGTACTTCAATATCTCTCTCAGCAGCATCCTATATATGCTGCATACCTCGCTGCCTTGAGAAAGGCTCCTCTGCTATCTTTATCTCTATATTCTTCTCAACCCGCTCAGTCTCAGCCTTATCCCAATCAAGATAACTCATTATCTCCTCCTTAGACCATTCTCTTATGCTAGTTCCGGCCCTGCAGCGCTTCCCCATTTGCTTATAGTCAAGGCATCAATCATATTCTGCTTTGCTATAGCGGTGAGGCAACCCCATAGCCTTCCGGTATTGCTGATTGGTCTTGAGGGCTCCCTGGGGCAGTGTGGCATACCAAGCTTCTTATGCCTCTTTATATTGTTAGTAAATAGCATAGGGATCATTGGGTTGTAGTGGCACTTAGGGCGTAATTTCTAACTTGGCTGCTAGAGGAGATACTATATAGGTTGTTATGTGTATTGTTATATGCATTGTTATATAGGCCATAGTCTTAGATATAACGGAGACTCCTGATGGGGATGATAGGGATAGCGAGCGAGTTATAGAGCGAGTAGCTATATATGTTACTATGTGCATTGTTATGATAGTTGGAGGGGGGGGCTCTAATAGATCTTTATATTGCAATGGGCATGCCTTTGAGTTTATCTTATGGCCATGGTTATAGCATCTTGAACACTTTAGCAGTGCCCTTAGCTATAATGCTTTTTCAATGGCCTTAAATGCAGAAGGCTTATGCTATATGCTTGATGGTGGCAATGTTGAATTAGCTATTGGGCGATCAAATAGCTTGCGTGGCTCGATAATAAGCTAGGGGTTTCCTAAGCATTAGAGGTGCCAATGTGAATGGAAATGGTATAGTTAAAGGGGCAGACCTTGCGCCAATAAAGGCTAAAGATTATAAGCGCAAGGTAGATTGAGAGTTTTCGCGAAGATCCCTATATACGCGGGAAGCTCCTTCAATAGCCATGCCCGTTGGCCATCAACCTTCTATAGAGCTTCATGTGAGATCTAGCTGCGGATATTACCATATAATACCCTAGATATATTGAGAGGCGTAGTGATCTGCTGCCTAGCCTGGTTCGCCTTAAGCTTGGAAAGCTAATTTAATAGAATAAGCTTAATAATCCTCCAGGCCTTAAAGAGATCAACTTAAGAGTGCTTTAAATGACTCTTAATAAGCTAATGAATGCCTTTGGCCCGTGAGGTAATAAATTGCTTGAAGTGAAGATATTAATGAACCCAAGCCTTAATAAATCTTTGCTTTTGGGGATCTAGCTAGATCTCTAAAATATAGGCAACTTCCTTAATATTATTTAGGAGATAATGCTATTTAAGCTCTTTAAGCCGCTGATTATAGATATCCTTAGTTAGCGAGGCCATGATCTTATGCTAAGAGTCATAGAATTCCTTCTATGCCTTAAGCCCTTTAATATTGCTTCTATCTTAAGTGAACCTAGGCATATAATAACTTAAGATTGCCTTATTAATATGCTATAGATATAATAAAAGGGCTAACTTAAGGAAGTAAGAAGAAGAGGAAATAGTATTTATATAAGCAAAGTAGCAATTTATAAGTATTATAGATAGCAAGGCTATTTTATAAAGCTAATATATATTTCATAGCCACTTAAGTACTTAAATAAAATCCTTTTCCTCCTTATTACTTAAAAATATAAATGCAATATAAAAAGAGCATTAATAGGCATTAATATTAATTATATTAAGAAGGGGCATCTTATACTTATTAATCTTATATATATAATTTAATAGAAGCACTTTAGGATATAATTTAAGATATTCTAATGATTATAGATATGCAAATAATACTGCTATAACTCTACTACCCTCATCAAGGTATATCTTGCTCCAGAAGCCCTCGCTATTAAGCTAATTAGCAAGAGCATATATATTGCTTTGACCTTTGGTAAGATCCCGCTTGCCCTATGCAATGCAGTTATAGATATCTTGCTATGTAGCAAGTATATTTAAAGTTATGCATAAATAGGATCTAACCTCTTTAGGCGCAATACCGGCATTAGCAAGCTGGTAGACTGTTGATTCATTTAAGCGTGATAATTGACGATATACTGGATGTGCCGTTTAGTGGAAACTTGGTTCATGATTGTGTTGATCGAAGCCTGGGCCAGGACGATGCCTTAGGTTCCATTGAGTCCTGCATAGGCTCTCCTTTGCTATCATAGAGAAGAGGCATCCTGTACGACGTGATGCAGTCTTGCGTATCCGTTTCTTAGGGGATATAGAAGGGGCACGCCCTCCTCCGCGGTCACATATAAAGGTGACCTTAACTCTCCTATTGGTAGTCTTACAAGACCTTTGGGAGATAAAGGCGTAGCCTCGTGGCGCTGCCCAAGCGTTAATTGCTATTATCAGTTCCTCTCGTGAGCTAAATTCGCCTTCAGGAGGAAGAACATCCCTAGGGAAGCCATGAGAGTCACCAATTGGATCCATTATAGCAGATGCAAGGCGCGGCAACATGTACCATAGAAGCTGTTGATTGCTAAATAAGGGGCTAAGCTGCGGTGTAAGGCCCCTTTGCAATTAGGCCACATATGCCTCTTACATAACGGATCTTATTTGTACGTCTCGAGCGTACATGTATGAGGGGCCAATACGGGAGGTTAGATTATCTAAGCATGACGTCGTAGAGTGCTAAATTCGGCTAACTAACCTAACTAATTAGTAATAGCCTTATATGCCTCTAATCCATATAAAATCCTTACTTATGTTTGCAAAAATGGTTGCTAATTGCGAAGCAACTGCTTACCCCCGCTGCCCCGTGATGCCTAAGGAAAGCCCTTCTTAGGCATACTATCAAGCTCTTTAACCTGAATCTGCCCTGTTCTTTTTCATATCACTTTCCTTAGGGGGTCATTTCTTAGGCTCGCTTAAGTCATAGGCAGTCTCTTCTCTCCAGGCTTCTGCCGATTTGCGCTGTCCCTGTCTTGTCCTTGTGGCTAGGTCTTCGCGATGGACTTGCGTCTCAAATAAGTGAAGGAGGAAATTAGTCTTGCAAGACTAGGCAGAGTAGTAGTCAGGACAAATGCAGAGCTTGCAGTACTAGATCCAGTGACGATGAGGAGGGAGTGAAGCATTGTCTATATCTATGTCTATATTGGCAATGTATTCGCCAAATGACCGGGACGCAATATAGTCTTCTAAAAAGGTACTCATTTTGCTTAATGTGTTTTGCTCTAGAGAAAACGAAGATGAATAGCTAGGATTTCGCGGATTAATTTGCCATTTGACTTACCCTGCACCCTCCTATGACATCACTTCTGTCATGACCCAGGCCTGACATGTTACGTAATGGAATTATCCCTATTAATTTTCACCAATCATGCAAGGGATTATACATTGGACAGATCACAGTGATTTAGGATCACGACGACTCCCCGTCATTAGTGATCCAGCATACAAACAAACAAACAAACCCACCGTAATCACAAGTATATAGACCAACCCAATTCCCTCCTTAGATATCTAGCTAGCTCTCCAGCTATTAATATAACTTGGTTACCATAATCTACTTGTGCATCACCTAACATAACACCTTGACCCGCTCACTATATATGCCTGACATACCTGCCAACATAAACCACTTATGATACCAGTTTATCCCTTGGGAATACTCATTTCGTTATAACTTCAACCCAGTCATATGCCTCGAACCTATGAAAAGTACTTACCCCTTATAATCGTTGTTTAATATTGACACTTAGTTTAGATTTTTGAAAAATATATAAAAAGGTGTTTTTATTTTAATTTATATAATAAATTTAACTTTAAATTTTAAAGTACTTTGATTTTAATTTAAGCTCTAGAGAAATCTTTAAAAAAGGTTTAATGTAAAGTGTAAATACTAAGAAATTCCAAATTGATCGGGTCACTCACTTGTCTGATCAGCTCACTTATTATATACATTATAACTAGTTAATAACCTTGGATAAATATATATATTATATATCTGTTGCTGTTAGGGGCGGTCCCCTTAGGACTACGCCTCGGGCATATAAGTTGGGCCCTGAGATTACTGCCTTTCCTGACCGCCTTCCTTATACAGTCTGACCGGCTGACGGCTCTGCAAGCCCTCACTAACTCGGGCCTGAAGGCCTCCCGATTCCACAAAACGTGACTCGCTGGAGCCCTGGTGTTCCATGCCTCCAATTTAACAGGTCTCAACTGGCCATCAGCAAGCTAACCTCGTTCCCGGGGAATCTACCTCCAGCTTTCCAAGACCTCGCGTACTGGGACAACGCAGGCGTAGCAAGTCCCTACGAATTAGGCTTCGCCGTCGAGGCGCTCTTCTCCGCCGGCCAGGCCCGCTCCGCCCCCGATCTGGTCCGCGCGGTGTGGGGAACCATGACGGACCGGAGCGGTCCAGACTACTCCGTGACGCACTGGGAGGCGATGGACGGGTGGCCGTTCAACCACGACTTCTCTCTCGCGCACAGCTGGTCTACCTAGCCCGTGTTTCTCCTGCCGCGGTATCTCGCTGGCATGTACCCGCGGGCGCCTAGCTAGAGGGTCATCGACATTGAGCCTGTTCTTGCTGATCTGGATTACATGGAGTCTTCCCTGGACTCGGTTGCAGGCAGGGTGCAGATTTCCGTGACATCGGACGCGGACAGGTTTGAGAGGTGAGGTTGCTGTCTTTGTGCCGCACGGGTTCAGGGCAGTCGTCATGTTTCCGGGTGGCTGGGAGTTAGTTACAGGGTGATACCGATATTATGGGGAATGGTGAGTAGGTGTCAAGACGGTTCCGCAAAGTGGTATAGATTTATCCAATGATTGCGTATCGATTTCTATCTGACTGACTGCACTCCTTCTTAATCAGACTCACTGTTATCTGTAGTGCATTATTGAACATCCCAGTCACTTCAGTCCGGGTCTTGTCCTCAACCCCCCGACTTCCTGACACGTTTGATGGCCCCATGCACCTCCTTCTTATGGCGACTCACACCGTCCTGGCGCGCGAAGACCGCGGGGCACTCATCGCACTGGGCACCTATGGGGGGGTACCTGGTGCTCTCCGCCCATGCTTTGTGGTTGTACCAAACGTGACGCCCCTTCTGCTTCTGATCCCGAGCGTCAGCCCAACTGCAGTCCTCTTTGGGACAGCGTCGATGAGTGGCGGCATGTTTCCTGAGACAAAAGTTGAGCAACTTTGGTCGCTGGGCGGGCGAGAAAAATAACTCACTTCATCTCGTCGGCGTCGGGTTCTCGATGGTCACAGCCCTTCCACGTGCACTGTACGCGGGCTTTAGATCTTCTTCCGACCAAAGGAGATCCTGAGGTTATAGTGAAACCCGCATCTACCGCTCTTCCACGCTCGACACGATCACACGCCGTATGTTCCGCTCTCTCGATGGCGTCGGGTGTGCCTGAGAGGGGCGGTGACAACATGCCAGCACCTCAAGGTTGCGGCATGGGCGCGTCGCAGGCCGAAATGTCGCTCGAGACGTAGCGTTGGGTCAACAGTGCTGGATCGATCGTTGCGTCAACCCCCCAGCCGCCAGCAAGTGTGTCCATCGACGAAGTCGGATTGGACATAGTAACTTCTGAATAAGAGGCGACCCATTCTTCAGAGGAACTGATCTCGGCAAGGGTCAGATTAGCCTCGTCATCATAAGCAAAAGCCCGGCTTGGAGAACAAGCCATGGCCATACGGGGGATGTGCAGCTGGAGGTTCTCGCAAGTCTTGAAGGAGGATTACTGCGGATGAGAATGGAGAACGAAGGACCAGCAGGGAGGACCAGGCCTCAAATACGTCGTGAGGCAGCGTTATGGCGAAGAGGGCTGGCTGGAGAAAGATCCTTGGGACGCTGTTGGAACTTGTTAATGCACCGTTGGTCGCATAGTGCATGTGGTACGTGGCAGAAGCATGCGCCTTTGCATCACGACGTGGCCCAATGAGTTGTGTGCGGCCACCCAAAGCGATGCGGAATGAAGAGCTGATCGTCTCCCCCACTCAGCGCTCATCCTTCCTGCTACAGGAATCCTCTCGGTCACACTGGGCCGGACATGTCGGCAAAATTGACTCTTTCCATCATCTCAGGATGGCCGCACCCGCAAAGAAGGCAGCACTGACTCAAATTGGTGGAGCGGACCTCAAACGCTTCGTGGTGCAGTCAGCATTGCTGTACTTGATCGACCCTGTTCGAGGGGAACCGACGAGAACCTCATTCGACGAGAACCCCGATGACGACATTTCGGGCGGGCAGCAGCTCAAGCAAAAGTTCCTCGACTCATTCGCTCTCATCTGTTCAACGTCGAGCTCGGGCGCGGAAACAGCCTCGGCTGTTTGCTTGGAAGAACATGCCCCAGCTGGAGCTATTCTGCGTGTGGCCCGCAACCGCGGGTTGACGCCGAAGGACCTGACTGGGCTTGAAAAGGTGTTGCAAATACTTCGAGTAGTTGCCAAAAAGGGTACGTACTTTATTCGAAATCCTCTGAAGGCTGCTGACCCAGCTTGCGATGCAGAAAAGTCGTCGACGCAAGCCGAGCTCGAGATTCGCCGTCTGGTTGTCGAATTGGACAGAGGTCGGATCTTGTCAATTGCCGAGAAGGTTGAGAAGCGCGGGATTCGAAACTTTATACGAGGCGCGTACTCTAGGCTTCTTGCCGGTGAGGTGAAGCTAGAGATATGGGTAAAAGCCGGGCTCAGACTTTGGCTGGAGAGTTGCCCTTTCACGGCCGCTTCTCTCCAGACCTGGAGTTCCGCGACTGTGGCCATGCTCATCGACTGGGCGTCGCAAGCCCGATGGCTCTATGCCGAGCAATTGCAAAGTTTGCTCGGGCTTGATGATACGCAAAAGCAGCCCTGGCTGGACAGTCTGCACAAGATCGCTCGCTATAACTCCGCCATCAAGTCCATTGTAAAGCTTGCAGCGAAGCAGCCCGAGGCCTTGGCGGGTATTCACATCCGAGAGGTCAAGGCTCCTAATTTGCGTCCATTCTCTCTCTCCAACGAGAAAGCTCCCCTTCTAGCAGCTGTCAAGAGCCTTGTCGGGGAAGATTCAGGGATGACAATGGAGCAACTGGAAAAGCACTTGGGCACGCCGGATGTTGAAACGAAGCTGCGTAGGGCATGCCGCTTGAACCTGACGCTCCACGCCGAAATGCAAATCGTCGTGTTTTACGAAGGTAATCCCAGCTCGGCTCCCCGGATGCCGTTCATCGGGACGAGCAAGAAGGCCTGCTTTCTCTGCCACGAGTATCTGCTCCAGCATCCACTCAGACTCCAGGTTTCGGCTTGTCACCAGAAGATTTACCCGTCATGGATGCCACCACCGTACTACCCAATTCCTGGACGATTCAAAAGCATGCCGTTTGTGAAACTCAGCAAAAATGTTGGGCAATTGACGAAGCGGGAGCTCAAGACCGCACTGACTGCTCCCCGGCGGCCGAGGAATCAAGATTCGACTGCTGGTCCCTCCTTGACGGTAACGGCAACCTTACCGACAGAACTGGGATCACGACAGCCGGCGACAGCACAGTTCACCCTCAAAGACGGCAGCCTGTCAGAGGATTTGGAGTGAAATGCGAGTGCAGAACTTTGACGAGCAGGGTTGCAGTACGTAGAAAGTAATACAATGTCACGAGTACACCAAACACGCCCATAAAAGCCCTTTCCAAGTGCATGGTGCAACTTTGCCCCTCCCGCCCCCAACAAACCGCAGCAACACTGTGAGCGGGTTCCGCGAATGGCCTGTCGAGAATCCGAGTCAACGCACCCACAGCCAACTGATGGCCAGCAGCATTACCCAATCTCTTCACCGAGGCTGCCAACTGGCAGATCTAGACCTCATTTATGCAGTTGGTGCATCTTGGGGCCGACAGAGGTGCAGAGACGCTGCAGTGCCTAGGTGCCCAAGCCTGCGGGAGGCCTTCCACATCATCATGGCGGGTGCCTCCCAGGCTAGGTTAGAAATTTGGAGCTCGATCTCTCCCCCCTCCCCCCTCTGAAATTATTACAGCCGCATCGGTGTCAGCCGCCCTGCGAACAGCCTCTCGTCTTCAAGTCATCACCCCATAGTAGCAATGGAGACAACCATGACGGACACAAACATCGCCGTGGGAGACCACCGGGACCTCCTCGACATCATAGACAGCCTCCGCTCGCAGGGAGTCAGCCACTATGTCGACCTACCCGAAATCATCGTCTGCGGAGACCAGTCTGCGGGGAAGAGCTCCGTCCTCGAGGCCATCTCCGGCATGCCGTTCCCCACCAAGGACGGTCTCTGCACGCGTTTCGCTACTGAGCTGGTCCTTCGCCGGGGCCGCGAGGTGAACACCAAGGTGTCCATCACTCCAGGCGAGAGCCGGTTTGGAGAGGACAAAGAACGCCTCGAAAGCTGGCAACCAAAAACGAGCATCGAGAAGGAGGGTCTAGGCGCCGTGACGGAGGAGGCGAAGAGCGCCATGGCTGACCCGACCGGCACAGGAGAGTTCTACGAAGACATCCTCCGCATCGAGCTCACCGGGCCGGGACAGCCACACCTCACCATGGTGGACCTCCCAGGCCTCTTCAGGAGGGGGAACAAGGAGCAGTCTGACGCCGACGTCGGCATTGTTCGCTGCATGGTGGAGAGGTACATGGCGCGACCACGGAGCATCATCCTCACAGTGGTGTCGGCCAAGTACGAGTATGTCCTGCAGGAAGTCACTTTGATGGCTAAACGTGCCGATCCAGAAGGGCTACGCACCATGGGTCTCATCACAAAGCCCGACACCTTGGACGTCGGCTCCGACTCGGAGAGTTACTTCGTTCGTCTGGCTCAGAACCTTGAGGCAGAACTTCGTCTCGGCTGGCACGTCTTGAAAAACCGCAAGTTTGAGGAACGCCATGTTACCTCGACTCAACGCGATACCATTGAAGGCGAGTTCTTCTCCCAGGGCTTGTGGGATTCCATCGACTCCTCGCACTGCGGAGTGGCAGCCTTGAGGGTCAGGCTCAGTGCGGTTCTGAGGGACCAGATCCTTGCCCAGCTCCCAAGCCTTGTACAGGACGTGGAAGACGGCATTCGCGACTGCGATGGCAGGTTGGATCGACTCGGCCCGGTACGAGGAACCCGGCAGCAGCAGTTGAGCTACCTGCTGCGGGTGAGCGAGGAGTACACGTCCCTGGTGACCCAGGCGGTTGAGGGCACATACACCGACCGTTTCTTCGGCAACCGGAAGAATATCAACAAGTTCCATAAAAGGTTGAGGGCTGTGGTGCGGAGCCGACTCCGCGAATTTGCGGAAGAGATGCGGCTGAACGGCCAGAGCCAGTACATCGTCGATTCGGAGAGTGAGGACGAGGGCGGCCACGAGGTCCGCGACTTGCCTCACATCTCCCGGTCTGAATATGTCGAGGATGTTGCGAATCGCTTCAAGTTCAGCAAGGGTCGCGAGCTCCCAGGCCTCTTCAATCCGCTCATTGTTAGCGACCTCTTCGTCGAGCAATGCGAGCCTTGGAGGAGGATCGCGAGGCTGCTCGCCGAGGATATCCTGGAAGCTGCGCACCTGACGACTCAATTTATAGTCGAGCATATCACCGCCAGCGACGTTGCCGAAGAGGTTCTCAAACTCGTTCGCCAGGGAATCGAGGGGCTGAAGGTCGCATTAGACGCTCAAGTCGATGCGCTACTTGCATCGGCCGCGCAGCATCCCATCACGTACAATCCCCAGCTCACCGAGAACGTTCAGCGGATCCAGCAGGCCCGGCACAAACGTGATATCAAGAAGCTGATCCGGAAGACATTCGGATCGCATCGTTTCGATAAACCGGACAGCAAGATCAGCCTGAATCCGATCGAGCTCGTGGACCTAGTGGGAGAGGGATTCGAGCGCGACATGGAGCGGTTCGGAAGCGCGTTGGCGGTGGACTACATGGAGGCTTACTATAAGGCAAGATATTTCCTTCAGTCGAAGGCCATTTGGGTGATACTGACAGGTTCACTCCGCTTCCAGGTTGCGGTGAGCAGGTTCATCGATGACGTGAGCATCCTGGCGATTGAAGACTGCCTCATTAGCAAGCTCTCGACGCTTTTCAGATCGTGCAATGTTCTGGAGATGAGTGACCAAGACATATCCCGCCTCGCAGGAGAGACCCGAGAATCTTCCCTCGAGAGAAAACGCCTCGAAGCGAAACGCAGGATCCTCGAGACAGGACTCCAGGGCCTGAAGAGCCTGCACAAGCGCAGAAACGTCCTCAATCCCCCCAAACAGGATCAGGTGGCATCGGAGGATTCGGAGCAAATGTCCGCCATGACACCAAGCAGGTCTGAGAAAGCATCGATAGCCACTAATAGCGCTGAGGCAGCTCCTCGGGCGATCATTCTTGACGAACCCTCTCATTCTCCGGACAGGGTTGCGATACCACCACCAGTTGATGATGAATGGGGCTCCTTCAGCCGGATTTCACGGCCATATCGAAGTCAGCTAGGATCCCGTTATACCCAAGACAGGCAAGAAGAAGGTTTCGAGGCAGGGTATAGTTGAAAAGCCTCTCGTTGATCGGGAATGGGGGTATTGGGCGTCAGTGAAATTGAAGCATTGGATTGTACTCGATTAGCAGCTCAGTTAGTTCACAGTTGTTCAAGGCAGAGACCACGGGCCACAGAGAGCCGCCTGTCTGCAAGCGACCGCGGCTGCTTGTCGCGGTTGGTGCGAAAGCACCACCTGTCTGGTCCCTTCCTTTTCGACGTCTTTCGGTTCCGTGCAATTCTTTTCTTTGGCCCAGATTGCCCCCGACGCCGCTGAATGTCTTCGCCAAATATCTCCTCATCTTCCTCGTCCTCTTCCTCGCCTGGGTCACTGTCCGTGAGGCTGTGGGGGTTGGTTCTCAAAGGACACTGCGGCGCAGTCGATTTCTCGGCCGATCGGGTGAGTACTAGACCGCGGGCCGAGCGAAGCGAAAATGTTCTCGACAGGGTCCTCCAACGCCAGATGCTCGAACATCCTGAGGTCCTCCTCGCTGGCCACTGGCCTCTTGCTCGCGGCTTGTCCTATTGCGAGGATGTCTAGCTGTGACGGCAAGAGATGTTCGTCTCGCAGGATGTCCTCGATGATGTTGTAATGTGTTTGCTGTGTTTCAATGAAACCCCCACAAGGCCGAAGCCAGAGAGGGTAGCACTTGTCCGTGACATCAGTAGTGCCCCCGCCGGACGACTTGGATTTGTCTTGTAGCTTGAGAGACTTGAAGAGATGTTGGTGGCAATATCGTAGGTATTCATCGAACGTTGTCAGTTGTTGATTGTGCCGGAGCGTGTCCTCTCGTGCCTTTGCCTCCTCCTCTCGTGCCTTTGCCTCCTTCTTCTCGCGCTGTTCGGCCTCCTTCTCACGCCGGAGCTTCTCGTTCTCGCGCTGGAGCCGCTCAATCTCTCGGAGATTGTCGGTCATCGAGTGTCTCGGTTTCGGTTTGTCGCTTCAGATGAAGGGGAATTCGGGATTGCTGGGACGATGGTAATGCTGCGGAAAGTTCCGAGTCAGGCGATGGCCCACCAAGAGCCGGGGGAGTTGCTGCCTGAATATTGAGGGCAATTCAGCCACCCACGGCTGCCGTTGTTTATCTGACTGCTCCAAGCCAAAACCTAATACTCAAAGTGCGCTCAGTAACTGACAATGCTCGGATGTTCCAATTGGAATTGGGTCTTGTTTTGAACCCAGTTTAAAAATAGAAGGGCGACCTGTCGAAACTGTCGACAAAACCCGGCCTAGGAAATGTCGCTGACAGTGGTCGAGGACTTCGATAAAACCTAGCCTGGGACAAAACCTAGCCTGGGACAAACCCTGGCCTGGGACAAACCCTGGCCTGGGACAAAACCTAGCCTGGGACTAAACCTGGCCTGGGACTAAACCTAGCCTGGGACAAAACCCGGCCTGGGAAATGTCGCTTGCGGGGTGTGGTCGAACAAAACATTGTCTACTATTTTTTTTTGGGGATATCCCGAGATACTAAGAGTGCAGCCGCTTGGTGTGCAAAGTGCTAGAACATATGTGACGCGTGATAGCATATACGTGCTGTCGCATGAGGTGTACTGCCTTACATGCGCTGACATAGATAATATACTGGCACAGATGTGCTGACACAGGTAATGTGCTAGCATACATATACCAACACACATATACTGACACACGTATGCGAGTATACAGACGCTGACACGATTGTGCTGGCACACATATGCTAGTATATTGACGCTGATACACATGTGCTAATACATATAATGCGCTGGCACATATGGTGTACTGGCACATAGATGCTGACACATATGTGCTAGGATAAAGAATGTATTAGCACACTTGCGCTAGCACAAAGACTATACTGGCATGCTTGCGCTGGCACAGTTGTTACATAAGCAAATCTACTTACGCAGATTGTATCCTAGGCAGGTTTGTCTGCGCAGATTGCCATCACAAGCGCGTCTGCATATGGGGGTTGCTGCTGAAGAAGATCTGCCTGCGAGATAAACTGCATCGGCAGATCTGCTTAGGCTAACGCTCGCCTTAGCCGATCTGCCGATGCAGGTCCCTGCGAACGCAGATTACCTGGAGGTCAACGCGTTCCTGCATGATCTGAATTAAGGCCACGTGGAAGATCCACTTGATAGCTTGGCAAAGCCGTGAGCGCACATCCCATGGTAGCATCAGGTAATCGATCGAACTTTCTAGAAAGTTGTCAATCATCAATCAACACATATGATTGGTGATTCCCTCAAGAAAAAAATGGACCCTATTCGATGCTACCTTGAACATCAAATAGCAGTACGTATTGCGACGGTATTGTAAGTATTTATTGATTATAGTCGCCACCTAGGTTCCCTCCCCCGCATAAGCGTCTTCTTCCCACCGCTAAAAATGCTATTCGATATTGAGCGGTTGCGACAGCAAATCGCTCTAGTTCCATAGATATAAATAAGGTTTCCGCTACCTAAAGCCCCACCTTATCCTAGGAAGATGTCGGGTTATCTAATGTAAACCTAGATTGCGTATTGTATTTGCAAAATTCCCGAAATTGCCCATGCCATTAAGACTGATCGCCGCATCTGCGCTGACTTGGGCCCGATGTTCCAACCAGTAAATGTCCAGCGAAGCTACGGGACCCCGGAGTCGACGCCTTCCCCCGCTGCTGACCCCAGGCCGCCATCGTCACGGGAGCAGATGCCCTAGAACCCTGGAAATGATTTCGCACTAGCCTAAATAGAGATAATGCAAGGATAAGGATAGGCCGGCATTAAGCACTACTTATAGGTCAATAAACTTAACCTAGCGAAGCGTCCTTGGCTAGTTAGGGATTAAGCTACTCCTCAACTAGTAGGCACCTCTACTTGCCCGATATATAAGAGAGCCTGGAAGAGAGGCCTTGGAGGCAGTCAAAAGGAGCTAGGAAAGAAGAATAATACCTCCTCTAAGCATAAGCAGCAACCGGCTGAACTATCCTAGTTATCTCTAAGTCTATGGTATATATTTCAAAGAGAGATGACCCTAGAGGACCTTGAAAATGCATGAGATCTATGCTTTGCATTTAAAAGTCAGCCTGCGCTAATCTATATCACTTAAAATGCAAGCTTAGAGGACCTATGGGTAGTCCACCAAAAGTATAAATAGATGGAGGGGAATATCAATGCAATGAAGATCCTCTCTTGCATGGGTAGGTAGGTTTATTTGGTCTAGTTCTATAGGATATATAAGCGAAAGTAGCATGAGGCAGGAGAAGCCCTATATAAGCTAAGCTTAGTGAAAGTGGAATTCATTGCTAAGATATTTCTAAAGGGCTAGAAACAGTAGAAATATGCTAAGCAAGACTCTAAAGATCTAGTCAATGCCTTCAATCATTAGATATATATAGCTAGGAGACTCTCGGACTTAGTATTGCACTTTAGCTATAGAGTATTGCTATATTATAGATTTGATATAAGTATTTCAGCGTAATTTCTAGTATATCCTTAACCTAGGTATCCCCTCATTGCTTTAATAGCATCTTAAAAGTTAAGAATAATTGCATTGATAACCTCATTAACTTTATTTGCAAATGCTACCTTAGTTTAAGGGAAGAGATATTTAACCTATCTATAATCTTATGCAAGATAATAATTCATAGTCTGCCCCTTTATTAGCTCATAATTAAATAGATCCCTAGGGAGGAGTTAAGTAAGTATAAAGGACACTCTATGAATGACCTATTTTAAGTGTATAACGCGCTAGAAGAGTATTAGATCTAGGGTTAGCTAGATTTTGAGGCTGACATGTTGAAATGGCCTGGTCAGGATAATCTCTTGCATAACTCTTGCTAGGAGACGTTGGCCGGGGATGGACAATGACCCGCATAGCGATATAAACAATCGCCTCGACAACGGTGCTCATGCTAATTAGGCAGATGCCCTCCCCGGTATCTCATGCTATCCATCAAAAGTGCCCCGCATCAGTGCTCAATACTATTATAATGGCGGTCGCGATGCTATATTTAGAAAAGTCATTCTATGGAGCAAGGAATGATTCCCTCTGGTAGCTTAAACGTAGGTATTTCTGTTTCGTTTCCTCGCCCGAAGCTAAAGGCGGTTTCAAGAGAGAGATATCTAGAAGACGGCCTGAGAATCTGAGTATATTTTCTTCCTTATCTATGCTATAGTGGTTGGGAACTATATATGATGAAACAATGAAGGGTGCCCTGGCTGAGAAGGGAATCACCCCTCGGTAAAGCCTACCTCGCATCTGTACATACCGGTCCGCGACTCGGGATAATTTTTAGTGTGGGGGACGCCCGTACCAGTTCATCCGTACCAGTCTCATTCTATACCGGTCATGCTTTTTCCCCATACCGGGACATGCAGCTGACCAGTTGGAGGGGACTGGTTTCTCAGGCTACCTACCTGGAGCGGGACGCTTGTACTACCACTCTGGCTGTACTGGGACGCACCTTATCCCGGTTTCGCCTGGTGGTATGGCGCCTTATACCGGTATGTCAATCAGACGAGGACGGTGCGTCGATCTAGACTAGTTTGCTCTGGATTGAGTACCAGTCCTCGCCTCTTAGTCTGATATGCATACTAGTACTCTCAGTTCCTTGATTGATTGATTAATTGATTGATTGATTGATTGATTGATTGATTGATTGATTGATTGATTGATTGATTGATTGATTGATTGATTGATTGATTGATTGATTGATTGATTGATTGATTGATTGAT
>JAMAKE010000189.1:0-30154 GCA_023628695.1 Nectriaceae sp. PG4201
TTGAGATTTTTAGTTAGAAGGTTAAGAATTGTGGGCCGCTCGTTTGGATGGGCCGCTCGATTATCATATACGTTATAATTAATATTAATATATATTAATATACTTATTATATTATATTTGCTTTCCTTAGTAATAAGGAAGAAGATAACTATATCTAGGCTTTATAGGCATTATAATTAGTCTATAAGCATTATAATATAGCATAACTATTTATAATTATTATAAATTATTACCTTGCTTGCATAAATATTATTGCCTCTTATTTTCTTGCATTAGCTTTAATATTATACTTATAGCATATTAATAAAGCAATTTAAACTTATTATAAGCTTAGATTTATTTATAGTAAAGATAATTCTAAAGGAAATATATAATTTAAAAAGTTCTTTAGTTTTTAATATAAGACTATAGCCTTATTAATAGAGAATATTATAATAAGCATCTTAAGAAGTTTAAATAGAAGTATATCCTTACTTATATTAAAGAGGTAAGCTATCTTATAAAGACTTAGCTTAATCTTTATAAAGAGAGGTTTATAAAGGCATAAATTAATTAATTGCTTTATTTATTATAATATATTATATTATAAGCAAAAGGCATTTATTATTTAATTAAATTATATCTTAATATAATATCTATAATAAGTAAGTAAGCTAGATAAGCAAGTGAGCTATAAATCTTAACCTTTTAACTAAAAATCACAATAAAAACATAACTAACTAATCAATCAATTGAAATTAATCGCTTTCCTCTTCTTTAGAGATCTCAATCACTATCTTACAAGTCCTTGAGTTATGACCAGGCTAGCGGCAGAGCCCATAGCGCCTTTCCCTCAATTGAGCCCCCCCCTCTCGACCCCTTCTCGCTAACGATTCAGCTTATAGCTGCACATTAGCATCCATCTAATCAATTGCATCTCTTCCTTCCTATATAGTCATCTTCCCTCTATCCTGCAGCCGGGTCCGCTTTGCCCTATGCCTCCTGCTCAGGGTCGCATTTGCCTGCTGAAGCATCCGGTTCTTAGACTTCAATAGGGCCACTTAATGCATCATAGCTTCTGTCCCCTTAGCAAGAGAGCTTAGGGCCTCTAAAATAGAGGCTGGGGAGCTGCTTTGATGTCTTCTGATCTGCCTTCTAAGATATTTTAACTAAGAGATAGTCTTAGTTGCAGTCTTTAGCATTGAAGAGACCCAAGGGCTAGGGAGGCTAGGCTCCCCTTTGGTAGGCGTTAGAGTCCGCAGCTGAATATTAAGCTTTTGAATAATTAATTCTAGATTAAGAGGAATAAGCCTAGCCCCTCTAAAGCTTGCCTTGATATTTTTCTCTATTAGAGAAGCTTAGAAGGCAGCATAAAATGCTAGGAAGAACTCGGTCTTTGAGATATAGGTTATTAAGCTTTAGATTAAGTGCTTAATCTCCTTCTTATATGCCTTCTTAAGCGGCCTAAAGTATTTAATATTAAGAGGTTAAAATAGATGCAATGAATAAGGGGGTATATAGATTATAATAATCTTATATTCCTTATAATAAAGCTTAAATTTAATTAAATAATAGCTCTTATGCCTATTAAAGATTAAAAGATAATAGACCTTATTTAATTAATTCTTTATATATTAATTAAATTGCTTTAGCTACTTAAGGCCTATCTTATTATTAATCTAGCTATTATAAGTTATTAAGATAGCTTAATTAGCTAGAAGGTTATAATCTTAATATTAAGTTATAAGATAATATTAACTTATAATAATAATAAATAGCAAGACTAACTACTTAGCTATATTAATAGCTTAAATAACTATAGACTATTCTTAGCTTTTAAGCTAGATTAATTTTAAGTTTCCTTGCCTTTCTATACCTATTATAACTATACTACTACTAATAATACCTATAAGGAAGCTAGTCTTATTAACATTATATTAATTAGCTATATTAATCTTATATTTAGTAGCTATAGCCTCCATATGCAAGAACTATAGGCAAATAAGAGCTAGATCTTTATATTAAGCTCTTCTATAGTTATATTTGCAAAATAAATGCATTTAAAGCTATAGTTAGCGCCTAATAAAGTTATAAGCCTAGCGCTTGCCAATAGATAATGCCTCTTGCTTAGCAAGCAGTCGATTGGCCATTTCTTCAATAGTAAGCAGGCGCAGAGGAAATCCTCGGGAATCTAAGTCAAGGATATACTTAATAATTATCTATTCCTCTAGATTAGAGAGCTTCTATGAATTGGGTATAATATCGGCTCGAGAAGTGATGCCTTGTTGCTAGCGAGCTAGGGTTACTCGAGGGACTAAATAGATGCGGGCAGCTCGTCGGATGCTTAGCTTTGGGTCTTGCTAAAGAGCCTAAAGGGCAAGAAGGATATTTGCTTCTTTATTTGACTGAGATATAATTTGTTGTTGAGAATTAATTGATGAAATAGAAAGGAAGAAGTTTAAGGAATTTTTGGCCCACTTGCTTATTTGGCCCACTTGCTTATTATAGACATTATTAATAGTTAATCTATTTAAGGCCTAGAGGATTATTAAGCTTATTTTAATTAATTAACTTTAAGAGTTAAATGCACTTTAAGCTAAATAGCATATTAATATATCTATTAATTTATTAAGCATATTATATAGCTAGGTCTATAGTTAAATATTATATAAAGCCCTATAGCAAGTTAAAGCTTAATAGCAATAACTATTAAAGGAATATCCTCCTTATATAAGAGTCTTTATAAGAACTCTTAGTTTATCTTATATATATAAATTGAAGCCTTTACTTAAGGCATTTAAGCTACTTAAATTAAATTACTTTTATATATATTAGCGCCTTAAATAAAATAAAAGCTATTAATATATAATTAAGCCTTATAAGCAATTTAATTGTCTTATAATAATATTAATACTATTATTAATAAGTATATAATATAAGCCTTGCGCATTTAAAGTTATTAAGAAATAGTTATAATAGAAAGCATTGCCAAAGTATTTAAAATATTATTAAATTAAGTATAATATAAGATCTAAATAATATTAGCTTCTATTCTATTGCTTATAAGATTAACTTTTACTTAATTATCTATAAGGTTATAAATAGTTATCTTATTAAGCTTATTATTACTAATAAGATCCTTTATTATTATAATTTAAATTAAAGTAAGTCCCTTAGCATTAACTATATAAATAGCTACATTGCTATTTTATAATCTATGCACTATCTATTAAAGATATATAAAGAAGCGAGAGAATTAATATGCAATATTGCCTTAAGAGGCACTTTGCATTAATTAATTATATTAAGCTGCCATAGGGCTGCCCTTATATTATTCTCTAATAGACTATCAATAGTGCTTGAGATAGAATTAAATGGGAAGTCATTATAGGGATAAAGGCATGAGGCCATAGACTAAGGAGGAGCAGATAAGTTATCTTGACTATGATAGAGCTAAGATTGAGATAGTTAAGCAGGCTATTGCGAGGGAGCTTGCAGAGCAGCCTCCGCAATATTAAGGCATAAGATATATTATGCAGGAAGCTGCAAGAGATGTTAAACAGTAGAAGCAGCTGTTTAATTAGTAGTTAGATTGCATAATTCTATTTAATATACTAGATTTACTAGACTAAGCGCGAACCCTACCATTATTAATTGACTTATATATATTGACTGACTTGCATAAGCTGACTAACTTATATATACTAGCTAGCTTATGCATACCGATAGGCTTAAATTGACTGCTGCTATGTCAAGCTCGCTATATTCTATTTATAAGCCTTTGACTATTAAATATATATTATATATATATGTTATATATGTATGTTGAATTGTGCTTATATAATATAATCTTATATGCACCCCTAGCAGTGCGCGAGATCACGTTATCTTAGATGCATTGCTAGAGGTGCATATATGACTAGCCTAACCACTATTATATATTATATAAGCTCTATTTGCACCGCCCCCGGTGCATCTATGGGCCGCTATATTTTACGGCGAGTTATATATGCACGCATAGGCATGCAAGTAAGATAATGTAACATCTTGCATGCATAGGCATATATATAAGATTATATTATATAAGTAGAAAAGGGGTAGAATTGCAAATCCCTCACCACTAAATTAGTTAGGATCAATATAGCACTTATGGCCTCTTTTAGCTGCCTTCTTTTGCTCCAATGGACCTCATTAATAATATCAATTTGTCTTATAATACTTATCATTTCCTTGACAATGCCCTCCCGCCTAAAGGCGAATATAGATTGTTAGAGAAAGTATATATATCGATTAATGCTTAGGCAGCACTATAAGGGTATGCATTTATTATAGCAAGATCTAAGAAGATAATAAGCTATAAGACTATAGTCATATTTAACTATAACTATAGGGCAGGCTATTTATCTTTTAATAAAATTAAGTGGCAATGGATTATTATAATATGCTGCATAGGATGCTGCTTCTCTATTATAGCAATGGAAAGTCTAGATAAGACTATATAAAGTCTTAGGCATTGTCTTAGGTTTAATTTCAATTAATATAACTATAAATTAAGCTTTAATTAAATAGCATATCTTAAGCTTTATTAACTATTAAATTAATATAAAGTAATATTCTATTAATTTATTAATTTTAATATTATAGTAAAGTAAGTTAAATCTTAGTTATATATTAATATAGATATAATTATAATATAATAAGATATTTATAATTATATTGCATAAGGCAAGTGGGAGCTTGCTAAAGGCTAAAGTAATATATATACTCTTGAAAGTTAGCTTAAGAGCAAAGGCTTTTAAAGTTAAATATATATTAATAAGAGTAATAGATATATTGCAATTATATTTATATATTTAAGATTATTAAAATATCTTAAATTATACCTTAAAGTCCTTATTTTAAATTATATATATAAGACTAATAAGTATAAGATGCCCCTTCTTAATATAGTTAATATTAATACTTATTAATATACTTATTATATTGCATTTGCCTTCCTTAGTAGCAAGGAAGAAAATGACTATACTTAAGCTCTTTAAGCATTATAGTTAGTCTTTAAGCATTATAATATAGCTTAACTATTTATAATTATTATAAATTGCTATCTTGCTTATATAAATACTATTGCCTCTTGTTTTTTTATATTAGCCTTAATGCTATATCTATAGCATATTAATAAAGCAATTAAGGCTTATTATATACTTAGATTTATTTATAGGAAAGATAATACTAAGGGAACTATATAATAGCTAAAGTTCTTTAGCTTTTAGCATGAGATTATAGCTTTATTAATAGAGGATATATATAATAAGTAGCTTAAGAAGTTTAAGTAAAAGTATATCCTTAGTTATATTAAGGAGGTAAGCTATATCTTAAAGACTTAACTTAATCTCTATAAAAAGAGATTTATAAAGGCATAAGTTAATAAATTCCTTTATTTAATATAATATATAATATTATAAGCTAAAGGCATCTATTAACTTATTAAAGTATATCTTAATACTTTAATAATTAATCTATTGAAGGTATAAAGAATTATTAAGCTTATCTTAGTTAATTAACTTTTTAAGCTAAATATATATTAAGTTAAATAATATATTAATATACCTATTAATCTATTAAGAGCATTATATAGCTAAGTCTATAGTTAAATATTATATAAAGCCTTATAATAGGTTAAAGCTTAATAGCAATAACTATTAAAGTAATATCTTACTTATATAAGAGTCTTTATAAGGACCCTTAGTCTTTCTTATATATATATATTAAAGCCTTTATAAGATTAATTTTAGCTACTTTAATTGCATTACTTCTATTTATATTAATATCTTTAATGCAATAAAAGCTATTAATATATAATTAAACCTTATAAGCAATTTAATTATCTCAAAGCAACTTTAATGCTATTATTAATAAGTATATAGCATAAGCCTTATATATTTAAAGCTATTAAGAAATAGCTATAATAGAATGCATTACTAAAGTATTTAAGATATTATTAAGTTAACTATAATATAAGATCTAAGCAATGCCCCTTATATTATAAGTATATATCGCAAGCTCCTACTTAAGCCTTAATAACTATATATATAATAATATATATATTAACTTGCTCTATAATATACTTATTATCTTTATTATTACTATTAAGATCCTCTATTATATTAAAGACTATTATAATAACTTATATAACAATGCATATAATCACTTATGCACTGTCTCCTTCATTAGCAGCTAGACCAATAGCCATCTTACCTTTTAATTATCTATATACTATCTTCCAAAGGTATATAAAAGCAAGAGAAGCCTAGTATGCAACATTGCCTCAAGGGGCACTTAAGACCAATTAATAATACCGGAAGGCCATGGGGCTGCCTTAACGCTACTCTAAAGAAGCGTATGCCTAGTACATTGACTATAAGCAAATGGGGAGTCATTGCAGGGAAGAAGGCATGAGGCCATGGACAAAGGAGGAGATGATGAGTTATCTTGATTGGGATAGAGCTGAGAATGAGCGAGTTGAACACAACATAGCGACGGAGATGTCAGGGCAGCCTTTCACACAATACCGAGGTATACAATATATTTAGAATGCAGCTGCGAGAGATCTTTTATAATAGCAGGGGTCTATTGAGTAGTAATTAGATTGGGTGCATTCTATTCAATGTATTATATTTACTAGACTGAGCGGGAAGTCTGCCATTATTGACTAACTAAGATTAATTGACTTATATTGACCGACTTGTACGTAGGTGTGTTTTTTATATGTGTGTGTTATGTGTATATGCTATATATGAATTCTGCTTATATAACACAATCTTATATGCATGCCTATGCGTGCAAGATGTCACGTTATCTTACTTGCACGCCTATGCGTGCATATATGACTCGCCGTATTTTACACGCTCATTATGTAATCGCCGTGCCTCGAGCATTGTCTCGTTGCTCCAGCCTCAAGCAGGTAGTCGAGCTAAACTCTGTGCTCACAGAAGCATCGACCTCCCCAGCACGACAAAGCGGGTTGAGACACCTTTACATACAACTGGAATGTCTGACTACCCCAACGACAAAGGCGACTCTGTCGCTCCGAGCAAGCCGTCAGCTCGTCAAAAAACGAGCAAAGTGTATGAGAACGCAGAGCAAAACTATGACACTGGCATCCAGGCTTGGTTGCAAGTTCTTGGTGCATTCTTTCTATGGTTCAATTCATGGTGAGCATTCCCGAAAGATGCCGTGAAGCTACGTTTGCAGTTGCTAAGACTACCAGGGGCATCATCAACACATGGCGTGTGTTCCAGTGTTTTACGAGCAAAATATCCTATCGCACGAATTAGCATCCACGATTGCATGGATCGGCTCCATTGAGTCCTTCTTCCTCATGTTCATCGGCGTCATAGCCGGCCCGCTCTTTGACGCGGGTTACTTCTAACGTCCTTGTACCTTTTGGAAGCTTCGTGATCGTCTTTGGCTACATGATGACCAGCCTCGCCTCCGAATACTATCAGGTCATACTAGTCCAGGGCATCTGTGTCGGGATTGGGACTGGCTGTCTGTTTGTGCCCTCCGCCGCGGTGATGCCGCAGTACTTTCGCAAGACTATAGGTCTTGCGAATGGGATTGCTGCGACTGCCAGCAGTATCGGGGGAGTCATCTACCCCATTATGTTCCACAAGCTTCGAGGACAAGTTGGGTTTCCATGGGCGACCAGAGCACTGGACTTTGCGGTCTTGGGCACGTGTTCTATCTTCATGGCTGTGATGCGCGTGCGGTTCAAGCCAAAGCAAAGAAGGACCATGTTGCAACTTTCGGCATTCAAGGAGATTGAGTTCTGCCACGCGTGCTTGGCAATGTTCATTGGCCTCATGGGGTTTTACAACTTCCTCAGTTACATCCAGCCCTGGGCTTTGCAGAGAGGAATTGCCAGTGCCAATCTCAGTTTTTATCTTCTTGCAGTTCTGAACGCGGCCTCCGCTTTTGGGCGCGTTGCACCAAACTTTTTCGCAGATCATCTGGGGCCCCTGAATGTCTTCATACCCTGCGCAGCCATCTCAGCTCTTTTGGCCTTCTGCTGGATTGCCGTAGGCTCAACTGCTGGGGTAATCGTTCTGGCGCTTCTCTATGGGTTCTTCTCTGGTGGCTTCGTCTCCTTGCCCCCTGTTGTGATGGCAGCCATCACCAACGACCTTCGGTCTTTCGGCACTCGGTTTGGCATGTTCTTCGCCATTGTTTCATTTGGTTTGCTGATCGGCACACCGATCGGAGGCGCTATCCTTGGCGACACGAACTCCTACCTCGGACTGCAGTTGTTCTGCGGAGCCTGTCTGATAGCATGTGCTATGCTTGTACTTGTCATTAGAGTTATACGCAGCGGTCGAAAAGTTCGGACGTGAGGGGCGAGATAACAGGTCGCAGATAACTTGACCCCAGACACACCTGGCTGTATTGTCGATGCAGGCTGTTTGCTTGACCTTGAATGCCCTCAACATCTGTACATAGTAAAGAACTCTGTCTATATATCAAAGCAAGGGTTTAGGTCAAAACTGTATTGCCCTTTCGCCTGCTTGTTCTCCTAGACAACCAGCTCTAACAAACTCAACAAGCTAATAATAATGTAGTGCTGCGTTTCTGTTCATGCAACATTGGGTAAGATGCAGTGTCAATGGCTATTGCGCCTGACAGGCGCACCGTAGCCAAGTCGACGAAATCGAGATTAAAATTGATAAGAGATGGGCTTGCGCAGCCCACTCATTGGTCCACCACAAGGCTGGTCCACGAAATCGGCGTATCCTTGTTCGCAGTGCACCATCCTCCAAGGGAATGAAGCTCCTATAAGTGTGTCCGGTATCATGCAAATTCGGTCCTTCTGCCAACGATTCCGAGAGCTCGGCGAATGCCCAGCTTGATTTAGGGGCTGATCCCCACGGTCCTAGGCTGGAAGAATCGTATTCTCCGAGGATGCGAACACCTGTGAAGTTGGAAAAACTGGCAAATGTAGCATCCGCGAAGTCTGATAGAAAAATGGTGGTGATGAATTGATTGCGATGCTACAGTCAACAGAACCTCGATAATGATGAGCGTGTGGACAGCGTAAGACAAATGGTCTCTTGGTCCGGAAATCTGTCGCACAAACATTAAGTTTTATTTAGAGCCTTAGTTTGTCTGGGTGCGCGAAGTGTGGGGGGGAGGGGCGCGATCGGGTGGGTAGCTAGTCTATAAGTAACGCTGACCAAGACGTGTCCATATATAAGCAGTTATGGACGCTAATGCCGACACACTTCGGAACCGCACCTCTGAGGCGGCAAAATGCCATCCCGAGTCCTAAACTATATGCCCGCTTCGTTGCTTAACTCAGCTCAGGTGGAGTCGCTTATCCGGTTTGACCTCACCTCTTCCGAAGATACTTCGGATATCGAGGATGATGAAAAAAGCTGCGGAAATTGACAGTCATGGAGCCTGGCGCTCTTTGCGCTCGCGAGTGCGATATAATTGTAGTGAGCGTCCTCCATCGATGTGAGCTGGTTTTTAGTTGTTCCATAGGTTCTCTACAGTTTCGCTTGACATTTTGGAGCAACTGCCTTCTTAGCAGACTCAACACATCAGCCTGAGACAGGATGACGTTCCGCGGATCGGTTCATGATGTTATCCGAGACGCCCCTTTGGGGCAACTCGTGCGCTTCTTTACCAAAAATCGGCTTTTCAAATATCCAGAAGAACGGCCGGACTTCAAGCTTCCCGAGCAATGGATCCGTATGATGAGCGAAGCAGACCTCGGCAGGATACCACGGCTTGAGCCAACAACACTCCCCACTACTTCTAACTCGGACCTCGAGCAAGAGGCGGTTGAGGAGCAACGCGACGCCAGCAACGCGGTTCAAACAGATCTCGAGAGTAATGAATTCACTGAAGACAAAGCCACCCACCTGACGCCGAAAACCACCAAAGACGGTATTGTCTTAGTCGGTTGGTACGACGAAGGAGATGCCGCCAACCCGCACAATTGGTCTAACTTGCGCCGTGCGCTCCTCGCCTTACTTATATGCCTCTATACATTTGTCGTATACCTGAGTTCGGCAATTTATACATCATCGACTCAAGGTGTCATGGAGAAGTTTGGCGTTAGTAATCTTAAGGCAACTCTTGGTCTCGCCATGTACGTCTTAGGATATGGCGTTGGCCCTCTACTCTTTTCGCCTCTCAGCGAGATCCCCCGCATCGGTCGTAGCCCGATCTATATTATAACTATGGGCCTATTTGTTATTCTCTCAATTCCGACAGCCCTAGTGAATAATTTTCCAGGTCTTATCATTTTGCGCTTCTTGCAGGGCTTCTTTGGGTCACCTTGTCTAGCATCGGGCGGTGCGTCGATGGGCGATATGTATAGCATGTTATATTTGCCTTTTGCAATGATTGCCTGGGTTGCCGCGATGTCATGTGGACGTAAGTCTTCCATACTGGCCTTGGGAACTCTGTTTGCTAAGTCTATGGCAGCCTCTCTCGGTCCTCTCATTAGTGGATTCGCCGTGCCAGCAGAAAACTGGCGTTGGTCCCTATACGAATCTATCTGGGTATCAGCACCAGTGCTTATCGCTCTTTTTGGCTTCCTGCCTGAAACGAGTGGTCCTAATATCCTCTTACGCCGCGCCCAACGCTTACGTAAACTTACTGGTAGTCAGAAGTTGATGGCCCAGAGCGAGATCGACCAACGCCACATGACAGTCTCGGGCATTGCTATAGATGCCTTGGTCAAGCCGTTGGAAATTACTCTAAAAGACCCCGCTGTTATGTTCGTGCAGGTCTACTCAGCTATTGTGTATGGCATCTATTATTCTTGTAAGTGACCTGTGACCCGACACAGCCCTTTAGCTAATTGTCTAGATTTCGAGGTATTTCCACTGGTCTATCCCGTGTTCTACCATATGAATCTAGGCGAGGTTGGTCTCGTCTTTCAATGCATCATTATTGGATGCCTGATCGCCATTTTCATTTATGGCTCATTGCTATACTTTGTGGTCATACCAAAGATCAAGAAAGTCGGCATGGGCCCGCAAGAGAACGTCCTCGTACCTGGTTTACCTTCATCCTTCGGTACAACCATTGGCCTATTTTTATTTGCCTGGACAGCCCGTACCTCTATTCACTGGATTGTCCCGACCCTTGGCGTTACAATCTACGCTGGCTCGGTTTTCACCGTGCTGCAGTGTATGTTCCTCTACATCCCGCTCAGCTACCCCCAGTACGCTGCCTCTCTATTTGCTGCGAACGACTTCTTCCGCAGCGCTCTGGCCAGCGGCAGCATTCTCTTCGCACATCCCCTATATCATAATCTTGGATTTGCTAAGGGCACAAGTGTCCTCGGAGGCTTGAGCGTCATTGGTCCGATTGGAATGTGGCTGCTATTCTTCTATGGTGCCAAGCTCCGAGCTCTCAGCAGGTTCGCGATCTACAGCGAGAATTAGGCTCATTTGCGTCGAGCAAGCATCTGTGGCTCTTTGAGTTCACTCAGGCCTAGTCAATCATCCTACTTTCATATCAGTCGGCGAATTGCTGGTCTGATGCGCATCTCTCCTCAATGTTTCTCTTACCTTTTTTGACCGATTCATAGGTCTTCCTAAAATATAGCTAGAGGTATGCAATGCAAATAGACGGTTTATTCCTTTCTAGTTACAATTCGACATCATGCAACTAATATAGCTGGCTGAGGCGAGGCAACGCAATCATAATGAGCGGGACACGCGCTCGGGATAATGTCTGCCGTCAATCTACTGCTAGCCACGTTGTTGTTCAGAGTGAATATTGCTCCTATGCTTCTTGAAGACGTGCGTAATGGTACTTCCTTCCCTACGCTGTCAATCTCGGAAGGTCTTTAGATCAGAAGTCGTTTCAATTTCCACCATACACGTCCGTTTGTCGGCTCCGGCTCCAGCTTTGACATGACAATGGTGGTGACATTTGACGCTCTTCGAATACTGTTGCGCAAATTCTTAGCTGCTTGAGAACCAACGCTGTATGTCCTAATCATAAATATCAGGAACACTCCTCGAATGTATCCCAAGGTATGTCACTAGAGTTTCCCCATCCCATAGTCATCGTCGCCATGGATCGTGACTTAGGGGACGATTTCTGGGCTCGCCGGCACCCGGTAAAAACCCCAATGATTCGTAAAGTTAAAATCCCATTGTCCCACGGATGCTCTTGAGCTTCTGTCCATCACGAGACACCCAAAGTTCCTGCTCGCTGGGCCAACGGATGGTATGCAGTCGACGGTCGTATTTCGACTTAGGAACCCCTAGCACGGCGCGACTGGCCGATAGAACGTCATTTGAAGTTATGGCATCTGCACTACGCGAAATCTTAGATAAGAACTGAAGTTCAAAGCGAGCCCACGCTGAATTAAAATCGAGATATAGCAAAAGCAGGAATAATTAGTAGAATAATAAAATAAGGGCAATTATAAGTTAAGCTTAATTATTATAAATAAATAAAAGAAGCATTAAAATTTTTTAGTTTACTTATAAAGTTTAAAAAAGCTTATAAATTTATTATAATATTATAAATCTTAAATCTTAATAATAAATAACTTTATTATTATTATTATTATTATTAATACTCTATAGACCTTAAGGGTAGATAATGCTTCTATATTATCTTAAATAAGGGAAAAATCATATTTAAAGGACTAAAGGGAAAACCCTTATACTATCCTATAGGGACCCATATCGGGTCCGGAATGCTAGCGCTGCAAGATCAATTTAGCGTTCTAGTTCTAAGTACTAGAATCATGCCCCTTGGCCCAAGGGCCCTTTGGGGGGCTGCCCAGGAGTATATGCCAATGGGTCGTCCTCGGGGTAGTTCCGTATCGGGTCTAGGTCCAGGTCCGGGTCGGGAAGTTAAGAGGTTTAGGTCCTGGCCGGTGCTGGCGCGGGCGCGAGGTCCTAGGTGGCGGCTGTTGGTAGCTTGGTATTAGTGGTAGCCTCACTTCTGGCCGAGTAGCTATCAGGAAAAAACCTAATAGCTATGGTAGCTATATAGGCTATAGCAATGCATGCCGGCCTATTAATAAATAAAGGGCTATTTTTTAATAGCTTTATATTTTTCCTTTCCTTTTTCCTTATAATAATAATAAGAGTTAATTTTCCCTCCCTATCTTAATAATAATGCTATTAACTTAAGCCTGCTATGCTAATAATGCAATATAATTTAATACTGCTAATAAGTAGGTTCATTCTTTATATAATGCTAGGAGCTATCTCGCAGTGCCATTGTTTAGTTATTTTGACCACTTCTTGCTGCTTGCTATAGCTTTTTCATTAGCTATGGTAAGTTAAAGCAGTGGTCCTGCGCTGCGCATAGCACGCGCTAACTATTATAAACAATTATGACGACGACGACGACGACGACGACAACGACGACGACAATGACAATAACGACATTAACGATGATGACGATGACAACTCGGATAAGCTCCCGTAGCATTCCTGTATTGCTCCCGCTGACATTTTAGACCCTGAAGATGACGACGAAGACAATGACGACGGAGACCCTAGCGACTCCGATGCCTGCGGGCCGTACACCGGATGCAGGCGCTATGGGCCCGGTTCGGCCCATGCCCTGCGCTCTGTGTATGACTGGGATGGTTAAAAAGGGAGTGGATAGTCTCTGCTGGGACTAAGCTAGTAAGTATATTGCTTTATTAGGCTATTTAGTATCGATATATTAATGCGTTGGAGACTCAATAGCTTCTAGGTGCGCTGCTTGCAGTAAGTCTTATAACCCTTATAAATAACTATATAATATTATAATAATTAAATAAGTTATCTTTATAAAGAGAGTAATATAATATATATAATAAGCGAGCTATGCAAATAAGTAAGCTGCATATAAATCCCTTAAATATTCTCCTTTCTATATAATTAATTAATTCTTAATAATAAATTATATCTTAATTAAATAAAGAAGTAAATATCTTTCTTGCCCTTTAAGCTCTTTAATAAGACTTAAAACTAAGCGTTTAATATGCTATAGCTATTTATATAGTCTTAGCATTAACTATATATAACTATTAAAAGGGCATATCTTCTTAAGTTAATATTATGCTTAATTTGCAGAAGCTATTTAATTTAAAGGAGTAAATAATTATAAAGTATATTCTTAACTTAAATTTTAAAGGGTTTCCTTTGCACTTACTTACTATTAAAGAAATAGCTAATTAATTGCTTACTAAGCAAGAGGCATAACTTATTAGCTAATGCTAGGCTTATAACTTTATTAAATAGCAATTATAGCTTTAAATGCATTTATTTTGCAAGTATAATTATAAGAGGGCTTAATATAAAGATCTAGCCCTTATTTATTAATAGTTCTTACTTATAAAGAATATAATAGCTAAGTATAATATTAAATTAAATAATTTATATAACTTTAATAAGATAAGCTTCCTTATAAGCATTATTAAAAGTAAAATAATTATAATAAGTATAAAAAGGCAAGGAAACTTAAAATTAATTTAACTTAAAAGCTATAAGTAAGTTATAATTATTTAAGCTATTAATATAAAAGGGTAAGTAATCTTATTATTTATTATAATTATAAGTTAATATTATCTTATAACTTAATATTAAGATTATAATCTCTTAAGTAATTAAGTTATCTTAATAACTTAAAATAGCTAAACTAAAAATAAGATAAGCTTTAAATAATTAAAGCATTTTAATTAATATATAAAGGCTTAATTAAATAGTCTTTATTATCTTTTAATTCTTAATAGATATAAACGCTATTATTCTATTAATTTTAAGAACTATTGCAAGGAATATAAGATTATTATACTTTATATGCCCCCTTATTTATTATATTTACTTTAGGCTCTTAATATTACTTACTTTAGGCCCTTTAAATAAGTATATAATAAATAAATAAAGCATTTAATTAAGAGCTTTATAACTTATATCTTAAAGATTAAGTTCTTCTTAGCATTTTATATTGCCTTTTAAGCCTCTCTTATAAAGAAAAATATTAAGAGGGATTTTAAAAGGGCTAAGTTTATTTCTCTTAACTTAAAATTAATTATTTAAAAGCTTAATATTTAATTATAAACTTTAATGCTTATCTTAAGGGAGCTTAGCCTTCTTAACCCTTAAGTCTCTTTAATACTAAAGATTGCAACTAAGGCTAGCTCTTAATTAAAATATCTTAAAAGGTAGATTAATAGATATTAAAGTAGCTCCTTAGCCTCTATTTTAAGGGCTCTAAGCTTTCTTACTAAGAGAATAAAAGCTATAATGCATTAAGTGGCCCTATTAAAGTCTAAGAACTAGATCCTTTAGCAAGCAAATGCAACCCTTAATAAGAGGCATAGGGCAAAGTAGACCTAGCTATAGAATAAAGGGAAGATAACTATATAAGAAGGAAGAGATGCAATTAATTAAATAGTCCTTATTATTAAGAGAGAAGCTAAATTATTAAGAAATAAAGGTTAAGGAAGGGGGCTATAATTAAGAGAAAGGTATTGCAGGCTTTGCTGCTAGCTTAGTTATAATATAAGAACTTCTAAGATAATAATTAAGATCTTTAAAGAAGAGAATAGCAATTAATTTTAATTAATTAAATAGTTAATTATGATTTTATTAAGGTTCTTAATTAAAAGGTTAAAAAAGTGCATTGCATACTTAGGTATATTGCATGCTTATAATATATATTAGCTATTTAAAATTTATACTTTAAATTATAACTTTTAGAGATTTTTTAAAAATTTAAAATAAGCTTAAAATAACTTAAAATTTAAAATAAAGTTAATTAAAAAAGAGAATCTACTATAGAATTTTCTTAAAATTTAAATACCTTTTTTTAAAAAGCTATTAAGAAAAAGCTTATTTGCATTATTTATTTTAAGCTTTTTAATTTTTAAAAATTTAATAAATTAATTAAAAAGCTAGAAAAATAACTTTTATATAACTCTTTTTATAAGAATATTAAAAATAATCTTTTTAGATTTTTATTACTTATATAGTTAAATTTTAAAAAAAGAATCTTTTACTTTTAGCTATATAATATAAGAGGGCCGCTCGCTTGTCCTAGCAGCTCGCTTATCATATACATTATATATTATTCTTAATTAACAATCGGTGCCAATCTGCCATCCCTGCTCATGAATAAACAATTTGAACCACTTTCGCAGTTGAGCCGCATCCGTTGTAGGAACCCACTCAATCTCGTGTCGCGATGATGCTGGGTCTTCAGCGACACGCATGGAAAGCTGTTTGTTCCTACATGCATTGGTGTCGAAGGCGGCTGAACTAACCAAGCCTTTTGCCAATAAGGCTAAAGCACAAACTCCTTCTTATGCAGCGTCCCATGCCGCTTCTACCGCACATGACCAAAGGAGGCTCAGTGGCTCGCAATTAGTTCATATTCCAGCCTTGACCTACCGCGTCAAGTAGATCACCGAAACTAGTCCCTGTAGTGCCCTTATCCAATACCTGTGTTAACGGCTAAATCCATCAAAATGCAGCAGGACGCCCCTGATAATAGAGTACGACCCATACCGATCTCCGTCACTATTCGTCGATGACATTTCACAGATGGACCAAAAAACGTCAACAGAATATCGCAAAACTCTCAGAGTGAGCTCTAGTCCTTATCGTATGTTTTTAGACCCTTGACTCAAGCTTGTGCGCGATTCTTCTCGTGTGCGTGATGTTTACATGGTTTTATGGCTCTTGTCCGTCAAGAAATTTTGAATATTGGTGGGCATGGGATTCCCTTAGGTCTCCAGAGGGTAATTTGAAAAGATTCACTATGTTATCATAGACCTGATTATTGAGATTACCCGCCAACTCGGTATCCATGGGCCGGAAGAGGTCTCAATGAAACCCCTAGTGCTAACAGTCTACAAGGCTTGGAATAGGCGGTCTTTCGTTCTACAATAACACGCAGAAAGTTACTTCCTGAGTAACGCTGTTGGACCATTTGATGAAGATTGTAACATACGAGACGAATAAAAAGTCTACTATGTCTCGGCTTTCTCTTTAATCTCAAACATTTGAGGCAGTAATTCAGCTAGCATATCGTTCAACCCTTGCCACTTGATCCCCAAGGTCTTCTCAGTCTCGGTAGCATCCACACCAAAGTGCGTATCAGCCTCTCTCACACCAGGATTCCCTCGGGGTATTTTACTCTGGTTCTTTCCGGCCACATCTCGGGCAATATCGGCAATCTCTTGATTACAATACACTCCCGCAGCTAAGAGATACCTCTCGCCCCCAGCTGCCGGAACCTGAAGAGCCTTCAAATGCGCGAGTGCTACATCTTTGACGCTGACCCAGACTGGGGCCCTTGTAGGAGGTATCTTGCCATCCTCACCCCCTGATACAATATCCCAGATGATCTGATTCGAGGTGTTGAGCTGTTCGGGCGAAGATGGCAGCGCACCTCTTAGGAATGGCCCGAATACCATGCCCGGATTGAGGCTCACGAGGTCGAACGGCGCGGGTGCATTATCGTCCATCCACTTCCACGCGGCTCGCTCAGCGACTGTCTTGCTAGCACGGTATGCCACGGGGGCAGCTGGTGCATTAACGCCATCTTCGTACGTAAGAGGTGACCAGTCCTTGGCTGTGTAGATTTTACCTGGCTGAGGACCTTTTGAGGCGTCATAAATACCGGCAAAGGAGTTGGTGTGCACGATGCGCTTGACACTGCCTAGTTGCTTTGCGGTGTCCAGAATGGCAGTTGAGCCCGCGATGGCCGGGATCATCAAGTCTCGGTCAAAGTCGGACGTATTGTAATGGAAAGGTGCAGCGAGATGCAGAATCGCGTCCGGTCGAGTCGGCTCCAAGGCAGAGAGGTATGACTTGGAAGATGCAATATTCTCGACTACCACAACAGAGAGATTAGGATCCCTGCCATGGAGTTCCAGGACTTGCTCGACCTTTGGTTCTGAGCGGACAGTGCCCACGACTCTGTATCCCCTAGACAGAAGAGTTGCAACGCAGTGCTGGGCGATGAACCCATTCGCACCTGTCACGGCCACCAAGGACGGAGGTAAGATAGGTGTTGGGAGAGCTGAAGGCATGGTCGAGGATGAAACCAAATTTCAGTCGAAAACTCAAAGATTTTCTAAAGGAAACCAACACTAACTCCAAGGTTGTCCTGGGCAGTTAGGGAGGAAGACCATCGAAGCACAATAATAGCTGGCTAGGTACCCCGTACTGTATTTTCATACATCTCCCCCGACTGAGCAGTAGTTCCCTACACGTAATACACTGGATAATCGGGTTGAAAGATAAACCCTCCGTCGGAAAGATAAAGAGTTGCGACGGCGCGAAACCATGGGTAACTAGCCAGCCACTAACGTATACCTTTAAGAGAAAGCGAGTGGAGAAAAGGCGAGAGGCTAGTCAGGGCTTGATGCAAAGTGCTGATGCCGAAAAGAGCAAAAGAATTGGGGAAAAGGCCTCGATAACGGCCCGTAAACTGGGATGTTGTCGTTAATACCGACTGTGATGATTCCGGATGCTGAGTTTAGATGCGATCAATTAGGTTTTGTGTCAGTGGACAAATAATAATGATGTGAAGGGAACACAATAACATTATTTTCACTAGAATAGAAGATTCTGAGTCACCGATAGGAAATATTAAATCGCACTTCCTCTGTCCGTGATCTAGACTAGAACAGTTACCCTAGAGTATCAAGCATAATCACCGATTTCAACGGGCATATATTCTCATACTTGGCGACGTGAAAGATACAAAGCCACCTGCTTCAAACTGAGACAAATTTGTGTTGCTCTGAATAGCTAGACTCCGTTAATGGCCCTTTTTTTCAATACAGCCGAGTTCTCATTTAAACCAGACCAGTCATGTGCATCCAAACAAGCTTGCCGGCTCAGCAACACCGCAACACTTGTTCTTTCTCGAAGTTCCATCTCGTAGGCATCGATTGCCTCCTTCAAATCTGTTCCGTTGTGATACGCGCCCTCTAGCGACTTGCATAACCGATGTGCATCTAGAATACCGTGATTTGCAGCTTCACCTCGATACATCGTCATGGCGTGAGCAGCATCACCGGCGAGGGTTACCTTTCCAGCATGGTTATTCCAAGGCAGGCAAGGCCAATCCTGCAAGACGACCTCCAAGACTTCTGAGCCTTCAGGAATTGCATGCACAACGTCCCGCAGCACGGGGTTGAATTCCGTGGCTCGTCGTTTCATGTTGGCTAAACGTTCTGCGTCGGTAGGTTTGACTTCGTCGTCTTGTGACTTTACAGGCCACGATATCATAACCTGCACACGGTAATGTTCATCGTCTGTGCCTTCGGTGCCATTGACTTGTGGCGTTTCGAGCATGCTGAACCAGAAGAAGGTTCTAGTCACGGGATGGCATCCCTGGAAGAGGAGAGGATCGATATCTTTTAGTGGCTTCACTTGCTCAGGTGTAAGATCTAGGGCTGCACCTGTAAATCGTATAGGAAGCGGGATGTTCCTATATGACTCGGGTACCAGGAACTTTCGCGTACGTGAGTTGCTGCCCTCTACGCCCACGATGAGAGCTCCTTCAGCCTGTGTGCCGTCTTCGAAGAGTGCAACGACGCTGCCACCCTTGTCCTCGATTGAAACTAGGCGTTTGCTCCACCTTACTTGATCACTCACACCTTCAAGAAGCACGTTTCTCAGCTTCTCCCGGTTTACTCGACGTCGGTCGCCAGGCGGAATGAGAAACTTTGGCTCTAAGGTCTTGAGATTGATAAAGATAAACTTCCCCAATCCTTGGCGATCGGCATCTGGGTCAACCTGGACAGACTCGACACCTTCAAAGGTGTGGTCGGATAGGAGTTCTCTCAGGAATGGTAGGACCCAGTGAAGAGTGATTGCCCATCCTTGACCGCGGGAGCTGATATGATCATCGCGTTCGTAGATTTGAAAAGGCATACCGAGCTTTGCGACAGTTAGAAGCATGGCCTTCTAGGATTGGCATTTGGTTGTGGAAGCAGTAGCATGCGGCCAAAGAAGAGGAGTAGCGAGCCATGCAGTTGCGTCGTTGGAAAAGAGACTGAGGATTGCTAACCTTTTTGAGGCCATGGGCGAGTGTAAGGCCAACGACCCCAGCGCCAATGATGAGAATGGGCTTACGATCTTTCGACATCTTCTGCACAGTCAATTGAGGGAAAGAATTGATAAGTTCGTTCCCTTGGTCTTCGCTCCTTGTTTTCGGCTGTGAATTGTGAAATCGCCAGACGAATCATGCATGAGTGTAAAGAAGAAGTGTCTCCCTTTTCTACCTCGAATGAGAACCCCCAGGGGCCAGTTTTCTTTTCCTTGCGGTGATGGTGGCCGATGAAGAATGAGGACCAACCCCCGCATCAGCTTAAGCCTTTCGAGGAACACAAAGAAAACGTGATGTCTGGGTAAGTCAACTGGCCATCCATAATATCCCGCCGTTATCGATACGCAGCGATTTGCTTTGCCCAGCTCTGGCCAAACCACTTATCTCGTGCATGTGATCGTGCGACCCAGCATAGCGGTTCGTCAGGCGATTCAGGTCCCAGGGACACCGCAAGGAGCGTAGCGCGCCTCCGTCGGGACCTCGGCATTACGCAGCCGTCGGAAAATGTTACTACGTAATTAGTTAGGTAGCGTAAACCGCCGGCACCGCCGTCTTTCTTGGCAATCCGGTGCAACACAAGTTGGTGAATCGATCTAGAGTTGAGAAGCATTGGCTCTATTGTGATTACAAACACAGCAAGATGGGTAAAGCTTGAGATGATTTGTTCTGCATCTGTCTGAATAGAAAGAAATTTTTCAGTCCTGCACTTCAATGTCTCCATAAGCATCATTCTGTGCTCCCCGTTCGTCCTTCAAAAAAGTTGGATCATCGGACCTCAAAAGGCAGCCTGCAAGAGTTCTCAAGATACTGGGCGCACCATCTCTTGGTTTCTCTACGCAACTATCCCACCACCTCAGATCTCAAGCCAGATTCTAGTCACAATGACCCAAGATCAGAAACATGAGGCTCTTCAACCTATTCACCCCTCCATGAAAGGCAAACTCGACCCGGTCTTTGAGAAACTCTATAACGAAAACGTTGCCAACACGCCTCTGAAGCCCATCGACCTCTCTATCCTACGATCAAAGTACTCGGTACTCTACTCTTACGGCACAGGCCCGGCGCCCGATGTCGCCCGCCAATACGAAACAAAGATCCCTACCTCCGAGGGGATCACTCTTGATGTGAGGGTTTACGAGCCGGATGGTCCTGGCCCATGGCCTGTTCACGTAGATTATCACGGTGGAGGCTGGGGCCTTGGAGATCTCGACACAGAAAGTCACATCTGCAAGCACATTTGCAACGAGGCTGGAGTAGCAGTCATTGATGTGGCCTATCGTCTGGTGCCAGACCATGCATTTCCTTGTGGGGTGACGGATAGCTTCGCAGCACTCAAGTACATCTACGAGAATGGTGGAAAGAAATTCAATATTGTTCCAGAACGCATCTCCATTGGTGGCGTCTCTGCTGGAGGCTTTATCAGTCTCGCTCTGGGACACTTGGCGAGGGATGCGGGGATTCCTCTGAAGCTCATCGCTGTTGGAACGCCAGTGATTGACGATCTAAGCCAATACTCATCCGCAGCAGACTCGCCTTTTGCATCTATGCAGGAGAACGAGCATGCACCGACACTGAACTGGGGAAGATTGGCCTGGTTCGACAAGCTCAAATGGAGTTCTCTTGGCCCGACACCAGAAAAGATCGCCGAGAGACGTCGACAAATCCCTGAGTTTTTTGCCAATTTGTTCAAAGCCAAGGACTTTACTAATCTCCCTAAGACAGTCATCTACACTGCGGGCGCCGACCCCCTGAGGGATGAGGGGGAAGCATATGGCATGAAGCTAATTGAGCATGGCAACGAGGTGACGATGAAGAGGTTTCCAGGTGTGCCTCATCCGTTCATGCATATGGATAAGGATCTATGGCAGGCGAAAGAGTTCATAATGCAAACGGCTACCGCTATTCGAGTCGCGCTGCATGAAGGATAATCGGGGGTGAAAGATGGGACAAGCGTCAGTCAACGCGCCAACTGCTATCAATGTACCAGGGAGAGAACACGTAAAGTTGACGGAAGGAACATTTCTGAGTATACCTGTTTTCCTGGGGCTGTGTTGTTGGGACACTAATGTCTGGGGGACTTGAGAATAGAATTCCGTAGTATTAAATATCAATTCGGAGTTTATGACTCCTTAGGTCCGATTATAAACCTAGTAATCGTAATGGGTTGCAATGGTTAGTGAGTTGCAGCCATTACGCCCCTCAGTCCAAAAGAAGTAAAGGCGGCTTTGGATACTTATCACCCGGGTTAAACTGCTTATCTGGCGGATGATACCAGAAGCGCAACCTTCCCCTCACCCAATGTTTGGGGTCTTGGAACGATCAACTTCCGATTGCTTCAATCACTGGGGCTGGATCTCACATTGACGGAAACAATCATACAGGATTGAAAATTGCTGAGTATGGCCTCTTGTGATCGGCACAACATCGTATGTCTCCGATGCGCCGAGATCAAACAGGGCTGCAAGGGTGGTATTCCCTGCGACCGATGCCAGCGATTGAGCCTCCCATGCCATCCTAAAACCTACGCGTACGGTCTACGGTCGCGAGACTATGCGTCACCGCACGCACCTGTCGAGAGACCTAAGGCGCGAATACGCAGAGTTCAGACGGGATGCCTGACCTGTAAAGGACGGAAGAAGAAGTGCGACGAGATGAAACCCCGCTGCGGCGATTGTAGCAGACTTTGTCTCGATTGCTCGTGGCCAGCCGAAAGACCTGGCAGGAGAGGTATAAACAATTGGAAGACCGGCCAATGGCCAGCAATGGATCTGGGAATAGATATGTCTCCAGAGAGACCGCGGAGCCTAAGCCATTCAACCGCCTCGGCCGAGTCTAATGTCGACGCCAGCATCGCAGATCTGCTCTGCCAGATGTCCACCTCTATCTCCTCAGATGCACCAGAGATTGACATCGTCGCTCCGCTTGAAGACCTGTCTTGGACCCTCTCCCCAGATCCATCCTGGCTTGAAATTCTTCCTCAGACACCTCCGGTTTCTGCAAGCCCCCCAGAAAGCCTTGCCAATGGCACGCTCAGCCTGTACACGCCCAGCTTGACGCCCAACTTAACCTGCCCCTACGACAAGGCATTACTCAATCACTATTCTACTGTTGTTACATCTGTGTTGTCAAGAAGTCCAAATACATGCGCCAACCCTTACATGTCCTATCTTCTACCGATGGCCATGTCAAACCAGCTAATCCTTCACTGCGTCCTGGCCTTGAGTGCTACACATTGGCAGAGGCTCCAGCCACGCATGCGAGACAAGGCATTGCTCCACCAAGGTCAAGCAACGCAGTCACTAGCCCGACTACTTCCTCACGTTGATGCAAGCCTAGTGGACATCGCCCTTGTATCTTGTCTGTTGCTGTGTATGACGGAGCTATTTGATGGTACATCGGCTGGATGGAAGCTTCACCTGCAAGGCGCTAAACGTTTGTTCACGACCTTGAAACTTCAACATGGCGACAAACTCACAGGATATTACAAGTTTCTTGTGAAGTTGACTCGGTTTCTCGACAGCGCGGCCACGACAAGCACGTGCAAACCACCTCTGATCGACGACAAGACCGAAACGACCAACACTCTTGATTCAGCCGAGGACCTCAACGGTGGAGACGCAGCAGTGTACGGTATACCTAGAGAACTTTTCCATCTCGTGGATCGAGTCAATAAATTGGCCAGCAAGCGAGGAACACGAGTTGATGACTGCTCAGAAGCTCTCTTCCGACACGAAGCAAAGACGGTCCAAGAACAGCTCGACAACTGGGCCTATGACTATGGCGGCCTACCTGGCGCTGTTGCTACTCTTGCCCCGGCAAACGATGATGTTCTCCACGCAACAGCAGCGTACGAGTGGGCGCTTCGGCTTCGTCTGCACCAGATTACCGAGGGATACTCACTCGTCGACCCCAAGGTCAGTCACTGCGTAGAACAAATTCTTGACTCAGCCCAGAAAATACGATACGGGAGTTCCTTGGAGAGCTGCCTACTTTTTCCACTCGTAATGGCGGGTGGGGCTTGCGATCGTCTTCAACACAAAATCATTGTCCAGGATAGGTTGATGGTAATGGAGAGGACTTGCGGGTTCGGCTATATTCATCAGAGTCGAGAATTAGTCGAGACCGTGTGGAAGAGGAGAGAATCTACAGAAGCAAGAGTGAACTGGGCAAGGATTCGGTATGAGGAGATGGGCGGGTTGGCTCTTTTTTAAGCCGAAGTCTGTTGTATGTCCCGAATATTTGGGAGGTTGTCACATATGTTTAAAGCTGCTTATAATCTTGTAACATAGGAGTTTTGTAGGGCATGGCTATGTAACTTATCTCAACGTATCATGCAATCGCAAGAGATACTCTTGCTTGCTGTCGCCCATTTTTAACTTTGTCTCCCGTTGGCACTCTGACGTCTCATTGTGAATTCTCTAGCTGTGTAGAAGGTTGAGCCCAACAATAACTAGATAACTACAAGATACACTATCAAAAATTTACGGAAGGAATATCGCGAGGTGAACGAGATTTTTATTTGAATGAGATGCTAGTCGAACTTCTTTGATCATAATTTTGCAAAAAAAGACCTTGTGACGGAATAGCTATATAACTAATCTAAGAATATCGATTGGCGAACCTAAGCTGCTGAGACATCTGACTCGCTCACCAACTTGGCAATGTGTGCGTGCATGTCGTAAGCACACACCTCGTCAATTGTCAGCATACCAGGCTTGGTATCCTTGCTTGACCAGCCGATACGCTCATTGAGATTCTCTCTGGCACGCTTGCTAGCCTCTTGAACTCGTGTAGCCCGAGGCTTTCGCTCGCCCTCATAAAGCTTGAGACGCTTTTCAACGCCCAAGTCTGAGTATTTCTCCGAGAAGAGTATCCCCAACGCACCGGCATCCTCGATGGCCATGCATGCACCCTGGCTCTGGTCCGGCATCATCGGATGAGCAGCATCTCCAAGCAAGGTGCATCGGCCTTTTGTCCAGTACGGGTAAGGGTCATGATTGTAAAGTCGCCATATCTTGATGTCTTCGGCGTTGAGGAACAAAGTGATGATTCTTGGGTCCAGGCCCGGGAATGTAGCCGCAAGCTTCTCTCCCGTAGTTGAGATATCCCATCCGTCTTCCTTTAGATCATTCCTGTCGGCAGGATAGAAGCAGTAGCACGAGACGACGTTGTTGTCACTGCATGCGGACAAAACAATCTTGGTCTTTCCGTCGCCGCCCCAGAACTCGATGGCGTCGTTATTCAAGAACTCTTCCAGGCCGAGCTGGCGGAGTTTGTCGGCGTAGATGATACAGCGGTAGCAGCAAGATGTGCTAGGGACAAACTGCGGTATGACACCCAACTGTTCCCGCATCGCACTTCGGATGCCATCTGCACAAATAACTGCGTCGTGGCTTACTTCGGTGCCGTTTTCAAAAGTGATGCGCCCAGTTTCAGGATCTAACTTAGAGGCCTTATGCCAGGTTTTCAACTCGGCTGGAGGCCCTTTGCCGCCTGGGAACAGCGCTACATCCTTGAGATGTTTGTGTAAGTCGATCCGGTGGAAGTTGTTGTAGTCGGTACCAAACCGTTCGCGATAGTCTCCCAACGGATACGTGCCTTGCACTTTTCCGGTCGAGTAGTCGTGACGGATGAGATTTCGCAAGATCACTGGCTTAGCAGCAGTAATGTCTACGTCCCATTCCTCGAGGAACCGAGAGCCATTGGAAGCGACAGATAAAGACGCACCGACTTCGCCGCCAAAGTCGTAGCGCTCATACAGGGTGACACCGTGACCGGCTCGACGGAGAGAAATGGCAGCAGACAGGCCGCCGAGACCCGAGCCAATGATACCTATAGAGAGGGATGTTTTGGTACGGCCGGGCATATTGCCTCAAATAGTTGTAGACTTGCTGATAGAGTGTAATGACAAAGCTTTTTCACCAAGTTTGGTTGACAAGGTATTCATCTGTATAAAAGGAGGAACGCCCAGAGTATAAGGTTGGAAGCCGTCAGTGGAGAAGTAGATTTTTGAGAAGCCTTAATAAGAAGAGAAAAAACTTGTTCGACTGACGATGCTTGCTCGTTAGACTTGCGAATTTCCAGTTCAAGTCTTCCTGACTTGTTGACCCTGCTGGTATATGTCTAAGGCCAGGGACATCTCTGCTCAATCAGACCTTCGCCATCTGATTATACTCCTCACTTCCGCCGAAGCTCTCACATGAAAGCCATAAGCCGCTTAGCCGCGCGGATCGTTATCGCCATCAAGAAGTCAAAACATTCTAGTACTAAATAGCTAACCGACGGTGGAGCAGACTCAATAGATGGCTATTCCAGGGCCTACACCGATCCGACGGCGACAGCCTTAGTGCAAGCACTCGGCGCGAGGGACATCTTGGCATGTCTACGTAACCCCGCAAATTGCCCAGCCCCTGCTGTCACTTATCGCGTCCGCACCCATTGGCACGGGACTCGGCTTATCTGTTTAGCTTGTGCGAGTTTTCCGCCGTATCTGCAAGTGAGCCACTCAGACTTGGCTTGAACCAAGCATATCTGGCGCGTCGTGTTATCACAGGTAGACATCAAGACAACCATGATCAAGAGATGCAGGATTATGGCATTAAGGTATTTAACTTGACGGCTTACTCCTTTAAAACTGTACCCTTCCTTCCAAAAGCTCACAACTAAGTCATTACACAACTATCACCAATCAACTGCGCGCGGTCTATTCTAAATCAGTACAACTCAAACGGGTATGCCCATGTCATGCATCCATTGTTTTCCTGTGAGCAGATCTGTCTAACAGGGTTTAGTCAATTGTACAAGCCCTTTAGAGCCAGGAACTAGCCAAGCTAGTAGCATCGTCGGGACTCTCGAAAGCATGGAAAAGTCCTCAACTTTTAAGGCATCATCGCCTTCTGTCAATGGAGGTTCGGTTCAAGATATCGCTGCCAATGACGCAGCCCTTCGACCCATCACTCGCAAAGTCGACTACCACATCGTACCCCTGATGTTCCTCTGTTATTTCCTCCAGTTCCTCGACAAAGTTCTTATCAATTACGCAAATATCATGGGTCTTTCCACAACGCTTGGGTTTCAGGGCAACGACTTCTCCTGGATGGCGACTGCTTTCTTCATTGGTTTTGCAGTGGCCGAGTTTCCCCAAGGATTCTTAATTCAAAAGTTCCCCATCAGCAAAGTACTCGGTGTGAATGTGGTCCTTTGGGGGGCCACCATCTGCTGCTCAGCTGCTGCTCAGAACTTTCCTGGCATGACAACAGCGAGAACACTCTTGGGCATGTTTGAGGCTGTCATTTCTCCTGCTCTCATCATGATCACCTCACAATGGTACACGAGAAGGCAAGCGACTCCAAGAACTGGTATCTGGTACTGTGGTCTTGGGGTTGGTCAGGCGGTCGGTGGAATTATCTCCTTTGCTGCTCAGCATGGTAGCAGAACCGCCAGCTTTGGGGGTTGGCGCATCATGTTTGTGGCAGTTGGCGCTTTCAACTTGTTTATTGGCCTGCTCGTCACCTTTTGGATGCCCGCTGGGATCACCGAGGCCAAGTTCCTTACAGAAAGAGAAAAGCTCGTACTTCGAGAGGCCTTGTTGGCAGACCATGGCGGGAACGGGGCTAAGGTTTTTCGGCGTGCCGGCATTTGTGATGCCATTAAGGATTTGCAGGTCTGGCTCCTCTTTCTCAACACCATTCTCATTGTCATCCCCTCTGGTATCATTACGACTTTCTCTGCTACGTTGATCCGCGGTTTTGGGTACGACGCAAAGCAGGCAGCGTTATTGAACATGCCCTCTGGGGTGGTTTCTGTATTCTCCACACTTTTGAGCACATTCGCAATTCTATATCGCTTCCCGCGATGGCTGGCTATTTGTCTACTGATGGTTCCGACCCTCATTGGCGCAGGCCTCATGTCTTTCTACTCAGAAAGCCAAGCCGGGTCACTTGCTGGCATCTACATGATCAACTTTGACGTCGCACCTCTGGCCCTTATTTATGCGCTTGTCGGTGCCAATATTCAAGGATACACAAAGAGAGTCACAACCAACGCCATCATTGCACTCGGCTTCTCTATTGCCAACATTATAGGGCCACAGACTTTCCAAGCCAAGGATGCACCAGGCTACATTCCTGCCAAGATCACGGTTTTCTGTGTCTGTGGGGGTTCCGTTGTGGTGAGCATCCTGACCAGAATTCTCTATGGCATGAGAAACAGAAAGGGAATAGTGGCACGAGAGAGTGACTTGGGAGGCGAGGCAGCTGATGGCCAAGAGCACAGTGACTTGACCGACAGAAACAACCCTGACTTTATCTACGTTTACTGAGGGTTAGTAACTAGCAGTTAAGATAGCCGATTGAGATGTCTTGAAACACTTTATCTTATAATGAATATTGCTATTAATCTACTATTTTCCCCTATGCCTTATTAAAGATATATAGATTTCTATTTTAATCTTAAATCTATAAACTTATTGCTATTTATTATTAAGAGAGCTAAAGAGTATAAATATAATTATAAATAAAAATATAAATATAAATAGATTATTCTTTCTTTAAACTTAAAGTTCTTATTTCTTAACTATTTATAATGAGTCCTTCTAATTGCATAGCAAGATATCACTAACCGCACAGCAAAACTTACTTTTCATTAAAAGCCACAAGTGGCTGCTGTGGCTAATAAGTTAAGAGAGGTCTTTTCTTAAAGTAGTTGATGTATATAATAGTCATGCGATATAGATAAGCATGCGATATACTTTTCCTTACCCCCAAGATAAGACTAAAGATAAAAACATAACCAAGCATTCAATCAATTAAAACTAATCGCTTTCTTCTTCCTTAGATAGCTCATAGCCTCTTGATAAGTCCTTGCATTATAACTAGGCCTTCTGCAAATTCCATAGCATCATTGTCACGGCCCAACACTAGAGAAGGTCATGTGCCTCCCGACCCACTAAGATGCGAACCAATTAAGAACGGATCATTAGGTTAGCCTAATGATCTGGGATCACTTACTCTTGAGGATGATCTAATGATCTAGCAATACTCATTAGGTATATAGACAATGGTAATAGCCACTCTTTAGATAGGATAGCTCGATAGCTATTAATAATACTTAGTTACCTTAATTGCCCTTTATTGACTATTATTAGATATAATATAGTCCTCCTTGCATATTACTTAGCCCCGATGCCCTTGATCTTCTTATAATATAAATTAATATAATTAGTTTATTCCCTTATAGGCCTAAGATAATTACTTAATTGTTATATATTAATAGCTCTTATTTAGAAGATTATTATATTATTCTAAGTAATATTATATTATGTAAATATATTTAGATCTTGACTAATTAACTTACTTGCTAATAGACTAGCACTACCCTATACTATGCCCCTAAGCGCAGCAAAAGTAATAATTAAAATGAGCTAGCTTTATATTATAATTTAATACCTAAGGGCATAGGTCTAGTAATAAGTAAATAACCTATTAGCACTACTATTAGTATATTTAAATAGGGATCTAAGAGAATCTATTAAACCCTTTAAACTAGAACTATTCAATAGAAACTCAAAAGACATTATACCCTTCCTTATTAGACTTAAAACCTACTTTAAGTTCTTCTTAAAATATTTAGTATCTATAGAAGCAAGGGTCATGTTCATTAGTGCATGCCTCGAGAGATCAATAGCTATATAGTTTAAATTAATTATGCGAGACTTCTTAGATAATAAAGAAATGGATTAAGACTAAGAAACTATTAATATCTTTATAGAATAGGACAATTTCAAAGTAATACTTAAAGATATCTTTAGGATAGTTAATAAAGAATAATAAGTAATAGTAAATATCTATAAAATTAAGTAAATTAAATTTGCTATTATTTATATTATAATATTTCAATAGGTTATATTAAAATTAAAATAGGATAATAAGCTACTTATAGAAATATTCTATTAAGAACTTAAGTTAAAAGTTAAGGATAAATTGCATAAGGCTAATAAGCTAAAGAACCTTATAAAATATATAGCTATAGCTATTAAGATAAATAAAAGATAATATAAAAGATATAAGGAATAAAT
>JAMAKE010000190.1:0-29973 GCA_023628695.1 Nectriaceae sp. PG4201
TTTTTCCTTTATCTATATAGTTTAGAAGCTCTATCTATCTTTAGAGATCTATAGTGTATTAATAATAATAATAATATGGACAAAAGCTGGTTCAATTTATATATAAAATGCTCTTATTATAATAGAATTAATAGGGGGGTTAGAGAGTCGCATGTCTTAGAACGCGTCGCGGTCTTGTGGGGCTATGGGAATGTGGGTAATGACACTATCTCGTAACCTCGAAGGTTGGAGATTTGCGGTCAAGATTGGTGTCAGCCCAGCCATCATCTCCAAGTTCCTCGTGAGGGAATGGGGCCCATCGATGGCGCGTGAAGGTATGCTGTCAGGGAGAGAGATAACGCTAGACGAGCTTCTGCGTGTGGGAGCCCCCCATGGGATTACTGAGAGCGGACAGACGTTGGAATCTAAGCTAGACAGTTACCTTGATCAACTCGAGAAGTGCGCTCCTCGATCGGTAGCTGTGAACAAGCAGCTGACTAGGATTGGATGGTACGGCCCTGAAACCGAGGCCCAGGCGGGCTTGATTAAAGAGACATTTCATAACATGATGAAACCTGGCTCGGAGGATCAACATGGAATTCAACAGTTCCAGAAGAAGTCCAAGGACTTCAGCTGGCGGGACTTTTGTGGCAACCGAAATCCATTCGAGGGTATCAATGGCAACGGGTAACGGTTGGCGGGGGAGGAAGGACTGAGACAATTGACTTGATTTTTATGACTCGGCAACCCGTCACCGATTAGAGTGATCATTGTAGGTGATAGTTTTTTTGATAGAGATCTGAAAACCCCTATGTACAGTTTAATAACAACTGTCACTGGGGTCCCCGCTGTCACTCAAGGTTTGGGTTGAGTTTCCCTTGATAATTGCCATAAGGCTGTAGCTAGAATCAGATTTCCTTGTGGCCGTCTTATCTATCTTTAGCGTTTCGTTCATCGTGGGAGAACTAAGGACTAGTCTAGCCCTACCAAATCACTAACGACGAAACTGTATTGTCTTTCCCAACCCCACAGCAGCTAAGGCAGGTGAAAGGGATAAAAGCCAAGTACAAGCTCTGGTTGCCATGCACTGCTAAACTTATGTTATTATATAAAGTTTAAGGAAATATTTAAGAGTATCCCCAGGTATTAAGAAAGGGTTAAAAAAAATAAGAAAGAAAGGACTAAGCTATAACCCTAGGGCAAGGCTTAAGAGGCCTTGCATTTTGATAATCTCACCAAATACGTAGCTTGTCGACTAATCTAGGAGAGCGTCTACATTCTTTAACTGCTGTAGGGTTGTAAGGAGAATAGAATCGACTGCTGACAGACTACTCGCCTTATTGTCAAGATCAGCTCGATATTTATGGCCCTAAATCGTGCATAACTGCCTCACAGCTTCTCTTTCCCCATAGCTCGACTATTCGCTTGAAATTTCTTGACCAACTGGCGAATGGCGAGATCCAACATGACATCTTCGCTGCCTCCCGGGATCCGTGCAGCTGGAATCTCGCGATAAATCTTCTCTACAAGTTCCCCCTGACCCGTGCGAGTATATCCGTTTCCACCAAGCAAAAGGACAGCACACCTGGCACATTCATCAAGCACGATACCTGCTCTCGCCTTTGCCAGTGCCACAAGACCCCCGAGTTCCGGATGTACATCACGGCTCCTAACCTGTGACATCTGGTACACAAGCTGATCAACCCAAGCAGAGAGAGACTCCAACTCCGCGCCGCATTTTGCAAGGCGATTCCGGACGACTGGTTGCTCCACGAGGGGTTTCCCAAAGGCCTCTCTCTTGAGAACGTAGGCAAATGCTGCAGAGAGGGCAGCTCGGGCAGTTTGAGTGACGCCGATGGCAATAGCAAGTCGTTCATGGTTGAAGTTCCGAGTGATCATCTTCATTCCTTGGCCTTCCTGTGCCATTGTTAATCTTGGATGCTCAGGGATGTGATAGTTGAGGCCGTGAATTGACTTAGAAGCAAACAGAAATGATAAAAGCTTACCTCCCCAATCAGATTCTCAACCGGTACCTTTACATCATCCAAATCGATGAAGGTCGTACCACTCGTCGTCCCTCCCATTGTCTTCATTCGACGCATAGAGACCCCAGGATGGTCGAGCAGAGGTACTACAAGTAGTGAAAGTCCTGTAACCCCAGGAGGTCCAGTGCGAACAGCCATTGTAGCATAGTGTGACCATATTCCATTCGTTATCCTGTTTCAGTGAGCTTTGTCAACTTCAAGACGGGTTTCCTGAGGCTTGGAAGGACTTATCAACTGACCACTTCTTTTCACCGTTGACAATGTAATACTTTCCACATTCGCTTTTCACAGCTGTGGCGGAGAGACTTGCAACATCACTTCCTGCATCTGGCTCCGTGATCGCGATGCAGATTCTCTTCTCGCCGCTTATGAGCTGTGGAAGCAAACGTAGCTGCAATTCCTGGCTGCCATACGTGATGATAGGGGGCATCCCATACGCCATTCCCGTTGATAATGATGAAGTCGGACCGCTAATCCCGAGCCTCCTCATCTCGCTCATGTAGATGGCAAAGTGGAAATAATCAAAGTCTTCGATCATCAAACCGCCTAAAAGCTCAGTAATACCCATCTGCTTTAGCAAATCAATTGGGAGTGGCGCAGGTAGGTTCGGTATGAGCATGTTGTGTTTCGAAAATGTCTCAAAAACATGTTCGGGCACGTTGCCTTTGGTCTCCCACTCCAGCGCATGAGGCTCCAGGTGTTGCGAGATGAACTCGCGACACGATGCCTGCCATTTTCTGTGTGAGTCTGAATAGTAGGGGGAAGGTAGGCCCATGAGCCACGGCGGCTCCGAAAACGGTGTGGGGACTCCATTGGAGGTAGGCATGCTTGCAAAATCTACTTAGGCCTTTACGGCCGGTGGACAGTGAGATCAGACAGCGGATGCCCACTATGGAATGATTGAGGTTCGAGGTCAAGTATACCGATGAATTGTATCTTGATCTGATATCCTATGACCGTTCATCGTTCTCGTCGGTGTTGGGCTCAGTTTCGAAGGTTTCATTTCTCGGCTATCTGTAGATTGCCGAGGCCCGAGTAGATGCGTCCACACAGTCAATAGTGAGCCATAGAGTGATGGCGCTTGGCTTGACATTAATTCAGTTTAAGCTTGGCGATTTGTGTCGATTCTGCCACTGAATTGGACGGAGAACGGTAATGCGGTTGACCAAACAAGAGTGGTTGCGTCCACCACGACCTCTTGCGAAGTGAGTGTCGAGAATTATATTACTAACTAATTGCTCTGCCTTTCCGGCACACCACACACTCCCAGCAGCTAGGGCCATGTCATTACTCCGAAGAAATGCACTTCTCGCTCTAAGTCATCCAGATGCCGTCAGTCTGTATCATTCACACTTAACGCAACGGAGACATCACCACTCGATGAAAGCCGTCGTAGTGGGTGACAAATCAGCCCGACTCGAGTACTCAAGACGAGTGCCCGATCTGCGCAAAGATTCCGTACTCGTGAGACCGGTCGCCATTGCCCTAAACCCAACGGACTGGAGACATGTCGCATATGGCCGAGCCAAAGATGGCTGCATCCTAGGCTGCGACTATGCAGGCATCGTTGAATCAGTTGGAAGTGCCGTCAACATCAAGTGGAAGCCGGGCGATCGTATATTCGGCTGCGCCCACGGGTCAAATCTTGTGAACCCGGACGACGGCGTCTTTGGCGAGTTTGCGACTGTGGTTGGGGATTTGCAGATGCGAATACCGGAGTCCTTAAGCTTCGAACAAGCAGCAACTATCGGCCTGGGCGCTATCACTGTTGGTCAAGGACTGTATCAAAAAGCTTTGCAGCTTGACCTGCCGACAGTCACAGGCGAAGTTCGAAACAAGAATGTCCCAGTGTTGATATATGGCGGTAGCACCGCGACTGGGGCGTTAGGGGTTCAATATGCGAAGCAGTAAGCACATTACTGCAAACAAATATAGTGGTTTGGAACTCATAATTAACAACTCTCTAGATCTGGTTACAATGTCATCACTACGTGTTCCCCATGCAACTTTGGCTATGTCAAGACGCTCGGAGCAGACTTTGTCGTTGACTACAACGACGAAGACGCTGGAGCAAAGATCCGCGACTATACCAACAATACGCTCAGGTATGCCTGGGACACCATTAGCATTGAACATTCAGCCCGGATCTGTGCTAGAGCGCTTAGTACAATGTCTTCCCTAAGGCCCGTTTACGGTACTCTGCTCCCTGTCCAAAGCCCTCGAAAGGATGTTAGCACGGTTTTGACAGTCATGTACACGGTCTTCGGTAAAGACTTCAAGTTTGGAGACCTACACATGCCGGCAAGCCGGGAGGACTTTGAATTTGGAAAAGCATTCTTTCGTCTTACTGAGCAAATGTTGGCGCAGGTAAGCGACATTCCCTTTGACATGTCATCTCTGTTGTAGTTGATACTATACTAAAGCAATTTGATAGGGTCGTTTGAGACCACACAGTTATTTTGTAGGCGAGGGAGGCTTGAAAGGAGTTCTCCAAGGTCTGCATGATCTCCAAGGGGGAAAGGTGAAGGCAGCAAAACTTGTATATAGAGTCGCCGATACCCCGTAATGGCTGGCGTTTTTTCCCCAATGACTCTTTCATATTGTAATTTTTGTGAAATAGCGTGGGGTCTTGAAAGAACGTTTGCAAATGATCAGTGTGGTCGGGGTATACTTCTACCTAGGGTAGATATAGTATGACCCACCGCCCTGGTATTATACAGTAGGGTGTCATAAGTCTGAGAACGCACCCCACACCCAGCCACCTCTGCATTCAACAGGTACAACTTCAACTAGCCAAAACATTACCAAAATATAAGTTTTTTGAATTGAAATATGCATCCGAGAGCTCTCATTCTGCTCTTCAATATTTAGTATACCAACCCCGGGCCCGGCGCACAGCGGCAAGTCGTTGCGGCAATGACTCAATTAGCCTCTGAATGAGAGACTGGGGTATTACTGCCTATGCTAACTTTAAGCATCTAATGAGCTCTTCTATATCTATTGTATTACCTTTAAGGTCATATAAGTAAGGGAATATAATATATAATTTGGCCTTGAGAGCCTTCTAAATATATTTAATTGGATTTAAATTGGGTAAGTGTATAGGCCAGTCAATATATTTAATTCTATGCTATTGAAGCTACTTTAGGGTCCCCTTAAAGTTATAAATTCTTGCATTATCCTATTAAAATTGCCTTATATTATTATATAAAGGAAGAAGCCTCTTTAATAGAGCTTTTCAATAGCTCTTGGCTATATAGCTATGCTAAGGAGCTATTTTATCCTTAGTTATAATAATAAGGGGGTTTCTTCCTATCTTTTAAATGCCTACTTATATTAAAAGAGAGATATAAGCCTTTCTATAGACTATTATATTAATTAAATCCTTAAGAAACTTCTTATAAGGCTTTAATTATATTTATAATTAATTTAATATTAAATATTATACTTATTAAAGAAGATAGTTTAAGAGCTAAGTTAAAATAATCTAAAGTATTAACTTTATTTACTTATATCTCTATCAATTCCATAATATCTTCCTTTTAACCTTATAACTAAGCAAGCTAGCTTCTTATTATTTCCTTTTATATAGGAATCCATTGCATAGCCCTCCATTTATATCCATAGTTGCAGCGGACAATGCACTTGATTGTTCGCAATGAGACTTGCCCACCCATTGAGCCTTTGAGCGCATTATATATGATTTTCCGGTCCCGTTTCAATAGTAAAAGGATGTATTTGACCTCTGCCTTTATAAACTTAGGAGGCCTCCCGGGCCTAGGCATATTCTCGAATATTCATTGTTTTTTCTAGCACTAAAAGGTATTAAAGACAACGGAAGGTGAGGTATTGAAGTCGGCCGCGACGCTGCGATAGGATTTGCCGCGATGCACAGCCTCGCACATCAAGACTCGAGACTCCAAATTGAATTCATGATTGCGTTAACAATTTCCGCTTATAATGGTACCAAAACTGCGTTCATCCGACATCTCGTTATTGAGTTATTTGATGTTGAAGTAGAAGAGGGTGTCGCGGTGAAACGCGACGCGCGACCGTGTAGTGGGGTCGCGTTCTCAGACTCATGTCACCCTACTGTACTCACGAGAACAATACCCATCGGACCAATCTTAAGCTACATCATTTTCGTTGACTTCTAAAAGATAGCTGCGCGGCAGTCCTGAAATCGTATCGGGAGGGGATTTGGTACGAGGCGATAGTGGACCGCCAAATAGGCGGATCAAGACGTATGAAGTTAACATAAAGCACTCGCAATCGCGCTTAAATACGCGTAACCTCCTTAGTGGATATAAGCAGTTTCTGACCCCTGGACACAAGCTGCTATCTTACTTTGTAAAGTGGGAGAAGTTGAATTCATGAATGTCTGCTGCAAGAGCGCAGTCGCTCTATAGGTTCGGCGGAGTTGAGTTCTCGATGAAATGTCTGCCCTATAATTTGGCTGCACATTTATGTTGGTGCACAAACTATCTAACCCTTACTCGGCATGAATCAACGGCCTCTTTTCTTTGTCAGACGGCGATTGGGGTAAGTTTAACGTAGTTGGCCGCGGGCCGAAACGCCAAGTCACCTCGGGCTTTGTGAGCCCCCAACCCCTGTGTTCAAGCCCAGTGATCGAAGCATTCAAGCGGTCGAGAAGCACAACACCCCCGGTTCAGCCCAGAATCTTTCGTTGAACAACGAAGACGCCAAGTGTAGACAAAAGAGAGTGCTACCAAAGCCCACCGTCGTATTCGACCGACCGAACTGACCCCGGGCTCTAAGAATTCTTGTAGCCGGACTTCGTGGTATATATCCTAACATTTGCGTTAGCAAGCTTCCATCTGACCCGCTGTCTAGGCGCTTGTTCCCTACATTGACGTCTTTCATTCCCATTCCCATTCCCACCGCACCTTGCTGGGTTCGCATCAGCTTCTGGCCTTACGGTCCACCGGTCGAGCACAGGTATTCCATACAGACTCACGGCATTTCTATCGACAAAAGAGCGGCGACATGGTGCTCCGATACGAGGGTCAGGTTGCGGTGGTTACTGGGGCAGGATCAGGCCTGGGCAAAGCTTACGCCAAGTTCCTTGCTTCACGTGGCGCTGGAATCGTTGTCAACGACTTGGGAGCCTCTCTCAGTGGCGAAGGTAACAGCACCAAGGTTTGTGCGGTTAGACCCAAAACTTCATGCCTTGGCCATCACTCTGACAACATATATTCAGGCTGCAGATGAGGTGGTCAAAGATATCATTGATCAAGGGGGTCGAGCAGTAGCCAACTACGATAGCGTTGAACAGGGTGCGAACGTCATCAACACAGCGCTCTCTACATTTGGCCGCCTTGATATTCTGATCAACAATGCGGGGATTCTTCGGGATATTAGCTTCAAGAACATGACGGATGCTGACTGGGATGCCGTCAACGCGGTGCATGTCAGAGGAGCCTACAAGACAACCCAGGCTGCATGGGCTCAGTTTCGCAAGCAAAAGTACGGCAGTGTCATCCTCACGTCCTCAGCAGCTGGGCTCTACGGCAACTTTGGCCAATGTAGTTACTCAGCTGCAAAATCGGGCCTGATAGGATTGGATGAGACGCTTGCAAAGAGGGCGAGAAGTACAACATCCGGACCAACATCATCGCACCAGTTGCCACCAGTCGGATGACAGCTACTGTTATGCCCCCCGAACTGCTGGAGCATCTCACGCCCGAATGGGTAGTACCGCTGGTCTCCGTTCTCGTACATGCAAAGAACGACTTCGAGAACGGGTCCATCTTCGAAGTTGGCGGAGGCCACATTTCCAAGCTACGGTGGGAGAGATCCAGTGGTGCTTTGCTCAAATGCGATAGCACGACGACACCAGGCGCGGTTCTTGAAAAATGGGACGCCGTCAACGATTTCTCGAAGGCCGATCATCCGAGCACTACGGCAGATATTATCGCCAAGTTAAACTGTTCTCAAAACTTACCCCCCAACCATGCAGAACAAGTTGTTCGATTTAATGGCAAGGTGGCCGTGGTGACGGGTGGCGGCGCTGGGTGAGAGTGTTCAGTCCTTGGCACTTACGTATCGTCGACTAACTAACTTTGGTTCTTAGTCTGGGCCGGATGTATTGTCTACAGCTCTCCAAGCTCGGGGCATCTGTTGTCGTCAATGACCTCGTGAATCCTGATACAGTTGTTCAAGAGATCCTCGACCACGGAGGAGTCGCCGTTCCAAACAGATCATCAGTTGAAGACGGTGACGCAGTCATCAAGACGGCCATTGACTACTTCGGAAGAGTCGACATCCTCATAAATAACGCAGGTATCCTGAGAGACAAATCTTTCCAGAACATAACAGACAAAATGTGGGATGACATTAATAAGGTTCATTTACAGGCGACCTACAAGTGCACAAAGGCTGCATATCCCTACATGGTCAAGCAGAATTACGGTCGTATTGTGAACACGACGAGCACCAGTGGCATCTACGGCAACTATGGACAAACCAACTATGCTGCAGCTGTGAGTAAAACATTGAACATATTATTGCTTGCTCTGGCTGAACTAGATCTAGAAAACAGCCATCATAGGCTTCTCGCGAGCCCTAGCCATTGAAGGTTGCAAGAACAATATCCAAGTTAATTGCATTGCTCCGTCGGCAGGCACACAGCTTACACAGCCGGTTTTGAGCGACGAGCTAGTGAGGGCCCGTAAGCCAGACTAGGATGTGGCACCTCTCGTGTTACTCTTGTCCTCAGACAAGGTTCCAGCCACGGCAAGCGGGCAGATCTTCGAGGTCGGTGATACGAAAGGTTGGTGTTCTTCTCGATGAGGGTCAATTTAGGTGTGTGTGTATGTTCTATCTACAGGATATGTGAAGGGACGGGGGTCCTTCACTGAAGGACCACGAGCGGGTCACGTACACCCACGGGCTCGCCTGCCTCAGGCCAGTATACGACCATGGCAAGCCGCTTCACGTATCAGTCGGGTGCGGCTGGCAAGCTAGAACGAGATGGCAGCGATCTGATGGCATTGACTTCCCTCTCACAGAGCCTCTAACGCCAGAAAAGGTCTTGGAGAGTTGGGATACGATAGTGGCCTTCGCACCCGGAAAGGTCAGCAATCCTGAGACCACAGCAGACCCGCGGCGCCGGATAATGGCGAACATCGAGAGATCTTCTGGTACCGGCCAGCGGCTATCTAGCACAAATAAATACCTGCGCGCTATTGAACGGGCCAAAAATGCCAAGACAGAAGAGTCAAGACTGTCTTTCACTGACAAAGATACCATCATATACAATCTTTCACTCGGAGCCACGGCGACTCAGCTACCACTAGTGTTCGAGCTAAGCAGCGATTTCCAAGTGTTGCCCACGTTCGGAGTTATTCCTGGAACAATAGCTTCCAGACCGTTTAAGCTCGAAGATCTAATTCCGAACTATTCCTACAAGAAGCTTCTTCACGGCGAGCATTTCTTGGAAGTTCGCAAGTATCCCATACCCACGTCCGGAACATTTATATCCCAAAGCAAACTGATTGATGTATTGGATAAGGGTAAAGCAAGCGTGGTGGTCATTGGCACGCTAACAAAATATGCATCGACCGGAGAAGAGATCTTCTACAACGAGTTCTCGCTCTTTATACGCGGTACTGGAAGTTTTGGCGGTCCAGCTACCAGATCAGTGCGCAATGACACCTCCGCTGTGTACTCTAAATCCGATCGCCAGCCAGACAGCGTCGTGGAAGAGAAGACATCAGCAGACCAAGCAGCTCTGTACAGATTGAACGGGGTCAGAAACCCTCTGCATATTGACCCCGCGGTCAGCAGAGTAGGCGGTTTCGAGGTCCCAATATTGCACGGTCTTTGTAGCTTCGGCATAAGCGCCGGGAACCTGGTGTCGACTTTTGGTCCCATCAATGATATCAAGACGCGATTCGTCGGTACAGTCACTCCAGGGCAGACGCTTGTCACGGAGATGTGGAAGGACGGCACTGTGGTTAGGTTCCAAATTAGAGTTAAGGAGAATGGTAAGATGTGTATGGCGGGCGAGGGGGCAACTCTGTTTGATACTACTAGAACTCGTTTATAAATTACCCAACGAAGATAGCAGTTAAATATAATACAAGTTATGTCCGTACCGAGACCCGCATGTGTCACTTCTGGATATAGGAGGCTGCCAAGTCTCTGAGTTACAAAGACCTGTTACGTTATATATCTTGATTTACCAATAGATCACTTATGATTAATTAGAGCAAGCTGAAAGACGAACTAATGCTATAATGAATAAGTCGTGAAGAATCAGGTGGGCGTCAGATATTGCGCATTTTGCGGCGTATAGTGAGGAATTGCACCGCTGCAACAACTTGTGGGCGCTAGCGACCTAGCTATCACCAAAGGGAGAAGTGCATGAGATGAATAAGTTACCAGCCACCACTTTAAATAGCATAGTGAAGGGAGAAGAATCCTATGCAGTTTAAAGCTAGCCGGAACTCTACGTAGGCTTCGCTCCACTGACAGGTTTAAGGATATAAGGCTGTTTGCTCCCGAGCTCTAGAACCTTCATCCCAAAGATAAGTTTATTAGTTACTACTGTAAGTTTCTTTAAGCACTATGAAGTTCCTTCAAGTTGATTGTTTCCTCTTCGGCCTTTTGTAGGTACCCCTTAGTTAGATACGTCTTAAGGAAAGGCGTGTAATCAAAAATGATGTCGCGAATACAAGCCAGAGGATAAGGGAGACTATGGAACATCCTGCCAAGGAACCGGGCGAATTCCATATTATGGTTCACGTATTCGATTCGCTGCTTCTCGTACATCTCGAAGCCAGCTTTGACGGCATGCAGGTTGCGCAGGTCGGCGCCATCCAGCGATGCAGCAAGGTAGTAGCCGTCTTCAATGGCCATGCCCATACCATATGCCGCATATGGTGACACAGGGTGCACGGCGTCGCCAACACAGACGATTCGCCCTTTAGACCATTTACTCATCGAAGGCCGATTATAGATCTCCCAGCGATACACCTGTTCGTTGAAGTTGGTGGCGGCCGGAAACCGAGGCATAGGGTCCGCCCAGTCCTTGAGGATATTGGTGAGATGTGTCTTGACGTCCTTGGGGATTGGCTTGTTTTCCCAGGATGGTTCAACCACCCACCACTCGAAGCCTGGCTTGCCATCGTGGAGCATGGGGAAGAAGCTGGCCTGATACTGCCAGTTGTGCGAGACGTAGCCGTAGTTCGGGGGAATGTTCGGGATGAAGTCGCACCAGGCGAGCCAAAGACGGATTCCCGTATGGAAGAGCTTTGGGTCGCCAAAGGTTTGTCGAGACACGCCGGAGCGAATGCCATCGGCTCCGACAAGAATGTCCGCCGTGATCTTATTGCCGTTCTTGAAGTTGACCTCAACGCTGTCATCAAGTTCCGTGTAGGCAACAAATTCGTGGTCGGGTTGAATGACCCCGTTGGGAACGAGCTCGAGCATCTTCCTGAAGGCCGAGGAGCGTAAAACTCCATAGTGCCAACCTTTTATACCCATGCGTCTCTCAACTTCCGAATTGAAGGGCAGCTTCAATCGTTCCAAGCCTTGGTCATTTTTAAAGTAGGTGACAGTATATGAGCCAATATTGTCGAGACTCATGCCATAGGATCGCAGGATCGCCAACACAGGGACACATAGAAGGACGGCGCCTCCAATGGCTTCACATTGTGGCTGTCGTTCGAAGATGCGCACATCATAACCGCGTTTAATGAAAGCAAGACCCGTCGAGATGGCACCAGGGCCGCCTCCGATTATGGCAACCCGTTTCCCTAGTCGCCACTGCAAAGAGCTCATAATGGATTTTCACAAGGAAAGGATCATGTTGGTGCACCGAGATGAGCAAGAATGTAAACATGAGATGGAGACTTAGAGAAAGCCAGTCGTCCTTTTCTCTGGGAACTTCTTCTACTATTGGAATATAGTTGGGATGAAAGATGGGGTTTATGATCATTTACCTCTTTTATGTTGCGGGGTCTTGACCTATAGAAATAAGAGCGTAGTTGGATCAGGAACTGGGAAGTGGAGGCGAAGTGGACAACACTTCCGACCCTACGAAATACGCCCTGCCGCCCATACTGCTATTATCAAATGAGTGGTTGCTTTCATCGACCGACCCGTAGTGGTCCTGAAACTTAGAGTCCACGCTGAATAAATGGATCGGCCACAGAAGATTCAATTATAAATGGCAAGCCTCATTCGTCAGCATATTTTGCCAGTGTACTTTCTCAGTGTGATATTCAATTGTGGGTTATATTGCAAATGAAGTCTTCCAAGCCGTACAAAACCAAAAATAAAAAAAAATAAAAGGGGTAGCAGAGACTGGAGTAGAACCTTCCTAGGCACTCGTGGGTCGCAAGCTGAGATAATGTCCCCATCCCACCCACAGATGGGAGCCGATAGAGATTCTGAGCAGCAATGTGAAAAAAATGTGAGGCCTTTCCCCATTCGGCAGAGAATCCCCACCAACTTCTCTTCAATCTTAGCCGAGCGGCAACAAGCATCAGGGCTGCTAATCCTCCACCTCGGCTCCACATACAATGGGGACCACGCTCCGGAACTTGAACTTGGAGCCTTTCTCTCCACACAACACCTAACTGGTACGGCTTTGCCCTACTACTAGGCTATCCATCACCGGCTGCATTTCTTTATGATATTGTACATAAAATGTTTCAGTGAGCATGTTCCAGTACTTAGGTGTCTCTTGCTTTGGAGATGGCACCATATGGTATATGTAAATAATGCGGCTCCTTAAGTGGAATGCGAAGGGAGAGGATATTCTAGCTTTTAATGCGATTTTCTCTGCATCTTCAACTATTTTAATAATATACATAATAAAATGAGTATTCCCAATGGATAGACTATATTGCGGAGAGTTTATATTAATAGAAAGGTTAGAGCTAGTTCCGGCAGCTCTTTTATCGCTCGCTCTTGGTTCGAACTCCGAGCGCTCTCTGAGCTCACTCATGGCTCAATTTATAGTACAGAATTTTCAAATAATAGTCTTTCCTATAGAGAACACACGATCCTATCAATCAATCCTTCTAGCGCTAGATACATCAGGAACACCAAGGCCCTCGACTACCTTGCCGCTCACAATCTCGTAAATTGGGATTTCAGCCAGCCTAGAAATCACATGGTGAAGAGTTGGTAGGGCTTCCCAGTCAAGTGGATCAAATGAAACACTGCCTTTCTTGGCCGTGAAAATTCTCTGCACTCTGCTTGGAACGACCTTGGACTCTAGGGCGTGCGGCACAAATGTAGCATGTTGCACATCAGCTTGACCCCGATCTCCTACCTTCGGGATATACTTATAGGCGAGTATCCCATCATCATCCTCTCCGCCAATAATTCCTTTACAACTACTTGGATCACCCTCACTGAGGCCATTTAGTGTAAGAGAGCCGAATTGGACGCCTTGCCATCCGGTCTGCACTCGATAGGAGTTCGCCCGCCGCCAAATATCAACAGAGCAATAGAGTTTCGGCATACCAAGTTCCTCCCGACCGCTAACGATAGGATCGGTAAGATTCTCGAACAAGACAGGCAAGAAAGTTCCATCGAGTACGGTGCCATCTTTCTGGACGTACTGAACGCCATGAATGTACAGGCCGATATGGCGATATCCCGACCCCCCTAGCCACTCCATCTTGTTGAGCGTAGTTTGCGAGAAGCTCGCGTACGCAACGGTGCCCGGGCTTTTAAAGCGAAACGAGGGCGAAGGGAACAGATTTTCCAGAACAGTGCGTGAAGTTTTGAACTTCAGTGATGCAGTGGTAAAGGTCGAATGAGTAGCAATTCGCGGTTTGCCTTCAAAGGTTTGACGGGGACCTGGAAACGGACCAAACGAGATAGGCATTCGCCAGTATAGATGGGGTTTCTGAGCCCAATCCCACTTGCGAAAGCGGTCGGTGGAGGAGTCCCACTCGTCATGGCCCATGTTGTAGTTGCTATATTCCATCACTACGTAAGATTAACGGTCAGTCTTTGTTCAGTAGAAGGCAAACGCTCCCTCTTAGTCGGGTGGGGCTGGGGCCACTAACTGTCGAAATTCTCATCTACCACATCTCGACCTGCCTGTCGGGAATACTGTTGAATCTTGGTCGCCCGGTTGTAGCGGAAGTCCTGGTAGAGTCGCAGCCTCTCCGGAACCTGTTCTGCCGACGTGCCTGGTGGAAGCACAACAGCCAGGGCGGCGGCGTCCTCAATGGCAACACCAGCCCCTTGGCCCTGATCTGAACAAAGACCTCGTTAGTGTATCAAAATCGTGAATTATCCAACACTCAGAGGAGGTGATTCCTGCATACGAGGAAGAAAAGGGTGAGCAGCATCACCGAGAAGCGCCAGTCGCTCTTTCGTCCAGGATGGAAGGACTTCCATATCCAATAACTCCCAAACCTTCAGTGAATCTGGGCTTGCCTTGTTCAAGAGTGCAATTAATGTCGGATGGAAATCCTTGTATACTTTGAGCAGCATGGACCTGTTTGCGTCAGTGCTCCAATCTGAGCATACGTCATCAGCCAAATTTCCAAATTTCTAGTTCACGTCTACTTCTGACTGCTTACCTTCCACACTACCCGGTTCGCTTTCCCCACGAGGATGAATGCAGACGAAGTTTAGTTGCTGGTTGTCATCGCAAGGATACATGACGACACGTCTATCGGTGCCGTACCATATGATGAGTTGGCCATTAGTCTTGGCGAATCGTTCTGTCTCTGGGTCTTCCAGGGCTCTCTGACGGGGAACCAAGAATCGGAATGCGCTTTTTCCCGAACGGTAGGGTTTGATCTCTGTTCCGACGATTTTCATGCGAGACTTGGACTGTTATCAGGCATAACAGCTCAGGTCAGTATGTGGTCGAAGAAGGCAACAGGGTTCTGGAAATTGGAAAGTGTCATCACGTACATGAACTCCATCAGCGCCAATAACGAGGTCACCTTGGAAGCTGTCTCCGTTCTCCAAGAAGACAGTAGCAGACGAAACGTCAACGTCTACAACACGACTGCATGTTCTCAGGTCTGCTGGCGCGCCAGGGCCTTTAGGAGACGTGGCTCGCTGCCCGAGCCCTTCATGGAGGCGCACGCGATGGACTAAATGCCAAGGGTGTTGCCATATCTTGTTCGACTCTGTGACATCGTGATCGCGGAGTACCTCGTTCGTTGCGTTGAACTCGGTTATCTATGCATAGAATACCTCCAATTAGCCTTAGTCCCCCTTCGCCTTCTGCTAATGTGCTGCTTTATCGCCACCGTTTCCGCGTTCAGAGGTGATTACTCGCCCGTTCTAGAATATTTGCGCCTATCTCTTCTGCAAATATTCCAATACGTCGTAACAGCCCATTGGCATTGGGCGCCAAGTGCATTGCCGCTCCCACTTCGTTGGCAAAGCGAGACTGCTCTAGTAAGGTGACTCTATGGCCTTGCTTGCGGAGGTAGATAGCAGCCGTCAGTCCACCAATTCCGGCCCCGATGATGATGATGCGGAGCCCAAAAGAGTCAGACTTTGATCCAGAGCCATTAATTGGGTTTTCTGATGCGGCATTGGCGCCAGTGATAGGTTTGGGTTGAGTTATGATCATGTTGAGCGTATGCCAGGGGGGATCAGCTCTCGGTCTGACTGTTGCACCTAAATATTTTGATGTGTCTGGGATGCTTAGTCGTCTTCTTCTTCTTAATTTAACTGCATACGGCTTGCGTGCCTTAATAAGGGTCATGAATACACTATGTTCGCACCTAATGAAGGCAGATACAAACCCAACTTGCGGTATTCAGGGAACGGTCCCGATGAGTTGTCGCGGTCCCGATGTAGTATCCTACCTCTTCATCTAGCTCTCGTCGTAAGGAGGGGGGGTGGGGCCGACGGAGGTGGGTTGCGGAACTGAGGGGGCCAAGATCGTCCCGTTTCCGGCATGTGGTCTACAATGTTAGTGGTAGAGGGGGACATGTACCGCCATCGATCCTTACATGAAGGTCCAGGACATCTCATCTGCTAATCTGCCTTGTTTGAGTGGTACGTGTCTTGTCGTAGCATCGAGATTGCCCTTCTGACTACCGGCATAGTTATAGCCTTGGCGCTGCCGTAGGACCTTTGGCAGTTTAGCAATTGGTGGGGGGTCAGAGGTCTGCTGTGTCGCCATGTTAAGCAATCGAGTACGTGAAACACGACGTATACTACTTCCATGAGTTTGTAGTTGAAGTCAAATGAATCTCTAATCAAATCGGTGGTGGTTCCTTCTATTCCTCGTCTTCGTTTTCCAGCACTCTTACCTTTCTGCGCATAGGTGATGTGCCCAAACTTATCGGTTTTCTAGCTCTTGAAGTACCTCTTCTGCATTCTTAGAGTTGTTGTCGGTTGGTGGGCATCTCGTTGAGTTGACCCGTTGCTTTAGTACCAACCTAAAACTGGCTAAATAACTCTTGGCTGCCCATGGGGAAGACCCCGGATTCCAAAACCCCACACCCGCAAGTGGACCACTTCCTTCGGCATATTTCTATCACCATCTTTTAGGTTTTCTGAGCCTCATAAAGCATAGTGAAAGGCTTTGCGGGGTGATAAGAATCCGAGAATAAAACAGATAAATTCTTCCGCCACTCCTCAATCCGATTGCAGCCTTATAGTCGATATCTTATCTGTTTCTCTTCTACCTCAAACGTATCAGCTGCTCAAAGAAATCTTCCTTTCTTTGAGATTCTTATTATGTCGGCAACTACCCCGGAAGACAAGGAGGTGGACAAGACCACTCTTGAGCCTGAAAAGACTTTGGGAGAGCTTCGCCTTCGCAACCAGGAGACCAACGAGATCATCCTCATTCCAACCCCGACAAACGACCCCAATGACCCGTTGAATTGGTAAGCGTTGTTTCATCCTTTTTTGTTTGAACTGAAATCGCGTGGCTAATCGTAACACTGTGGTTAAAATATAGGACCAAACCGTACCGCGTTTACATCGCCGTCCTTGTCTCCTGCGCCATCTTCTTTAGTAATTTCTTGGCCGCTGGACCATCAGTCGCCATCATCGATATCACTACCAACTTTTTTGGCCCTCCCGGCACCGACCTTGGGGGCAATATCGCTAAGATTGCGTACTTATTTACGACCACTGCGCTTCTCCAAGGCATGGGGAACTTGATTTGGATGCCTCTCATCGTAAAGTTCGGTCGCCGACCCATTTATGTCGCCTCTTTCGCCCTGTACTCGAGTTTCGCGGGCTGGGCTGGCGGTGCGACAACATATGGTAGTGCCTTAGCTGCACGAATCCTGATGGGCTTCGCTTCGGGTGCCGCCGAATGTCTGGCGCCATTGACGATCTCGGATCTTTTCTTTTTACACGAGAGAGGCACCATAATGGCGTAAGTACCTTTGTATTGCCGTTGTACAATAACCCAGAGCGATCTATCTAACACGGTATTGGCAGAATCTACACTACTGCCTTGTCCGCCGGTGTCGGTTGCGGTATCATCATTGCCGGGCTCATTACCAAGGACTTGCATTGGCGATATATCTACTGGGTTTCCGTCTCTTTGATCGGAGCCTGTACCCTGTTGATCATTCTTGCCTTTCCCGAGACTAAATACAGCCGCCAGGGAGCAGTAGACGAATCACAAACCGTTAATTATCGCTCTACCGCTGATTCTCAACCCTCCAAAGCAGAGGACATAGATCCTGAAGTTGTCCAATCTGAAGTGGTAACGGCGGGTCAGCAACCATCTAGTACCCCGCCTCAGAAACGCACCTACAGGCAAAATTTAGCTCTCTTCAGCAACGTTCATACACAGGAGTCTTTCTTGAAGCTCTTCTTCCGTCCAATAGTTCTACTAATTCTTCCCCCAGTTCTGTGGGCTACCCTTGTGATGTCTGTCACCATTGGATTTCTCGTCGCTATTACTTCTAACTTTGCCACTGCCTTCCATACTGTTTACGGATTTGAAGCGTGGCAATCTGGTCTCTGCTTTATTGCTTGCCCCGTCGGTGCTCTCATTGGTGCCTTTTTTGGTGGTCGTTTCAGCGATACGGTGGCTGACTGGTTGACCCGCCGCAACAATGGCATCAGACGCCCTGAGATGCGACTCCCTGCCGTGTCGATCTCTCTTCTCACTGCTCCTCTTGGTCTTGTTCTCTACGGGGTAGGAATTGAGAAAGCCATGCATTGGATTGTTCCGACTATTGGCGTGTGCCTTTGTAGGTGGATCTCTAGCGAAAACAACATATGCTAACCATCTGCAGTGAATTTCTCGATCGTTCAGGCTACTAACGTTAGCTTGGTATATACCATCGATGCATACCGACCGGTGGCAGGAGAAATCGCAGTCACACAGCACGCATTTAAATGCAAGTCCAGCCCCTGACCCAAAGTCTCGATTCTCTAGCGGTGAAGTGCTAACTTGGCCGCTCGCGCGATCTAGCTGCCTTTGGCTTTCTTCTTTCTTTCTACACCAACCCATGGATTTCCCAGGCTGGCTATTCTAACGCGTTCGGTGCTATGGCGGGAATTTCAGGGGGCGTTATCCTGCTATGGGTTCCTCTGTATATCTGGGGTGCGCAAGTTCGGCGCTTTACCTGGCGCCAGACCTTCTTCAAGCGCTTGGCTCACTGGCATGAGGATCGCGAAGTCGGCGAGTAAATTATCATGGTAAGGAGAAATCCTTAACCTGGCAGCCTCAGTATCGAAGTGCCCCCGGCAACTCTTGGATATCACTAAAGCCGACGCGCACTCATTCCTTCATCTCGTGCTATCTCTTAATCTGAAACCTCATTTCCTTTACCATTGTAGAATTTTTTGCAGCACTTAGATTCTAGTATACTAACTGAATGAGTTAACTTTTAAGCCCATTCAGCCGGTATGCCGCATGACGATGGAGATTCCCCTCCTTAAGGCGTCCGTATGGCCAAATCCGAAGTAGAGCTAAATTGGTCGAAAGAAAGCACCCATTGTGCAATGGACGTGAGGAGTGCTTTATAGTGATCTATGATTTTGATGAAACGGAATTGCCGTCAGGCTATCTACGCCATCCCACTTCTCCCAACAACTCGGGCCGTGGTTCTCACTCTTGCTATGCCTTACACACGCTGGTACCTTGAATACATCTGCGTTATGGGCTTACTGCACTAAGCTATGAAATGCTTGGTTAATTGTATCGCGTGATTGCTAATGTTGACTTCCATGTTAAACAAGCTCGGTAGGGAGGAGCAACGATGACAGCGATGACACCCAGCTCAAATGATACAAGTATAGCCCTCATTAGTCAATATAGAGACCCCCATTTACAGACAAATGAACACCGTTTACCCAACTTGCGCGCTCTTCACAAAGAAAACCCACAGCGAAGGCAATTTCTTCCGGTCTGCCCATTCGTTTCTCTGCAGGCGTGGCATCAATCGTTGGCTGCAGGATGCGCATAGCTTCCTCCCCAGCTGCTAAAAATCCTTCTGTTTTGGTTGGGCCTGGAGATACAGCATTTACCGTGCAGCCATACTTCGGTGGGAGCTCCTTTGCCCAACACTTTGTAAAAGAATCCACCATGCCCTTGGTCCCCGCGTAAATGGTTTGTAATGAGGGAGGACCTCGAGCACTAGCGGAGCAAATATTGACAATTCGTCCGGTCCCTCTGGTAAGATGAGGAAGGCTGTGTTGGGTAAGCAGAAAGGTGCTACGCCCGTTAACATTGACTAGTAAATCCCAATCGTCCAGCGTTTGTTCTTCAAATGGTTTATTAACTGCCAGGGCCACGTTGTTTACAACCATATCCAGGCGTCCAAATTCTTGCATGGTCGCTTCAACTAGTGTCCTTGGGCCGTCGACTGTGCTCATGTCGGCGCAAACTGCAATTGACCTAGTCGACAGGCTCGTTACTGCCTTATCAGCGATGTCTGCCATGGACGAGAAAGGGTAGTTGATAGCGACGTGCGCTCCACGAGAAGCAAGGTCTTGTGCAATAGCGAAGCCAATTCCACTGTCACTGCCCGATATCATGGCTACTTTTCCAGCAAGAGTTTGGTGTTCCGAATGCCTCGAGTTTGAGGCGACGTGTGGCGTTGCATGAGACATGGTCTGATCGGTACTTCGCGTGTTGGCTTGGGAGGCATATGTTGGTTCAGTGAAGCCGCTCTGGAAGTATTTAGTAATCTTAAAGCGAGCCTGGAGTTTTGTTCCTCTTTTCTCTCGCACGTGTGATCTTAAGCTTATTGTTGACGCGGGGAAGTGGGCTCATACTGATCTCCGCTCGGAATATTGGAATGTGGTCCCGAAGTGGGAGACTTCCTTCCGTGCCCACTTCCATTGATGTCTATGCGCCATGCTGCGTTAATCATTGGAAAACTCACTCGACAAAACGAATGAAGCGCCTTACTTGACCAGGTCTAACCTCATGTATCCCCGAGTCTGCGATTTTGAGTATTTATCTGCTCGCTCCTCGACCAGAGAAATGAGGAATGCATATGTGAGTGAGAACATACAGCCGAATCAACTTTCGAATCGTGGGTTTTTATTCCCCTCCCCTTTTGCTATTTAGTCACCATGGCGAACACCGAGGATATTGCCCGTGTACGCTCCCAGTTACCAGCTTCGTTCCCTATAATTTGGAAAGACTCCGTGGGGTGGGAGCAGGCCAGAGTTGGTCGGGTCTTCAATCATCGTCGACCATCTCGCCAGCCGCTCGCCGTTGTCCAAGCCACCAGCGAGGACCATATCATAGGATCTATTCGACTCGCGCAGACTCTCGGTCGGCGAATCTCTGTGCGGTCCGGCGGCCATAGCTGGGCGGCCTGGAGTGTGCGAGAGGGAGCCATTCTCATTGACCTAGGAAAGTACCACGAATTTCTTCTAGAGGATGAAACTGGAGTGGCACAAGTGTCGCCCAGTATGACTGGGAGAATGGTCAATAAGCTGCTGGGGCAACGAGGCCGTATGTTTCCTGGTGGCCACTGCCCAGAAGTTGCTCTGGGAGGTTTCCTCTTGCAAGGAGGTATGGGATGGAATTGCAAGGTGAGTGAACTCAGAGCAGGAAGCTTGAATCTCACTTTGCTGATAGTGGAGACCTGAAGAACTGGGGATTTGCTTGTGAGAGGCTAGTAGCCGTCGATGTGGTTACAGCCGACGGAGAGAAGAAGCATTGTGATAAGTCCTCCAACAGTGACCTGTATTGGGCGGCGCGCGGAGCTGGTCCAGGTAAGTCACAAGGTTTGTACCTGGTATGTAGTGACCGGCAGCTAGAATCTAACACTAGCACACTTCTTTAGGGTTTCCAGCTGTTATAACGAGGTTCTATCTACAGACGCTACCCGCCTTCACACATACGCGCTCTTCTATATATATTTATGAGAAAAAGGATTACGAGAAAGCCTTTTCATGGGTCCTAGAAGTACGTGATTCATTGGAATTTAATCTGTTACCTGTCTCTCCTAAACTACTTTTACTTACATGGGAACTAGATCACCTCGACGTTTGATGAAAGTACCGAAATCGTTGCTGTGGGAAACCATATTCCAGGCCGAATAGGAGAGCATATTACCATTCTCTTTGTAACCTTCAAGAATAGTGAAGAGGAGGCGCGAGCTGCACTGCAGCCAGCTCAGGGCTCAGCGCCGCCGGGTCACGTTATCACATGGTTTTGCAAGGAAACCTCGCTTGCTGAACAATACGACGACCAGCATGCTGCCAATCCCGACGGTCACAGATATGCAGTCGATAATTGTTACATCCAAAACGACGCCGATGTTGTTTCCCTTCTAAAGGAGGCCTTCACGTCGTTGCCTACGAAAAAGTCCTTCACACTATGGTATTCAATGGCCCCAGGCTCACGACGCAGTGTCAAGGATGATACCATGGACGACATGGCTCTTTCCATGCAAAGTGATCATTATTTCGCCGCCTATGTCATCTGGGAGGATGAGTCCAACGACACTAAGTGTCAGTCTTGGGTTCGACACATCCTGAATCAGATTGAACATGAGTCGAAAGGCGCATATCTTGGAGACGCCGATTTCCAAATGCGCTTGACAAGGTTCTGGGGAGAAGACCAAGGCAAGAGACTTATGGAAATAAGGAAAAAATGGGACCCTCATGGCGTAGTGGCGGGCTATCTAGATGAAGGGGATAGAAGCGGTGTTAATGGGTTAGAGAATGTTAACAGCTGGTAACCTAGATAGAGCCGTTTCCACGCACTGACTTACCCTACGCCTCTCATATTAAACAACATGGCTGTCGTTTGGCCATTTCCTCTTAACTAAAATCCGCTTTGACAATAGGGATCGAGTATTTATATAAGCACGGAGCCCTCGTGCGAAGGGATGGGTGAAGGGGCTGAGTGTAGAGTCGCAGCTCGACATGACTTGTCACTGGGCCGCACTTGAACCTTTTACGGTTAGCGCCCCATCCCCGCAACTCGGGATGCTAGGAGACAAATATGATTGGATCTCGTGTCAGCCCCGCAATCACCTGAGCATTCTCATGCACGCACACTTGCGGGGTACTTCGGGGAACAGCCTCTCCGAGATCCGACTCGGTAACTAAGACGGCAGACTTCGCCGTTCAAAATCTAGTAGGGATTCTTCTTTCCTATACTCCAACTCTGAGGGTGAGGTCGGACTCAGAGCGCAGGCTTGGTCTGCTGATATGCTGGAGCAAATATGGATGCTTCGAGTCAAGAGAAGCGACGCCCCTCATCACCTCAGCGAAGCCACTTTCAATGCTCATATTGCCAACGTGGTTTCGGGCGGGTTGATCATCTCACACGCCATATTCGCTCTCGTCGGTTTGCCCTTGTCCTCCGTGCGAATCTGGTTTCTAACTCACATTATCTGTAGACTTGCAAGATAGACCTTTTCGATGCGAAGTTTGCGATAAGGCGTTCGGACGACAGTATGTATTCCAGTTCCTTGCTTGCCAAATGAAGTGCTCATTTTGAGCGCAACAAGGGATCTTTTGAAACGGCATGCGGCGTGTCACGACGTCGGCGAGCCCGGCAACAAGCGGCAGAAGCGCCAATCAAATCTCGCTCCCCGGGTTTCCCAGGCATGCAAAGCCTGCGCAACGGCTAAGCTCAAGTGTGATGAGAAAACGACTTGCAGTCGCTGTGTCTCCAAGGGCATCTCTTGTGAAAGAGAGGCTCGAACCATGGATATCGGAGAGAAGCGCTCGACGCAGCCCGTCGCTGTAACGTCAAACGGTGAGCTGGGCAACCACCTCCGTCTTTCCTTCGGAGCGTAGACTTCTCACCCTCAACTTATATGCTAACCACTAGACTTATCAGATGAGGAACAACCGATTTCTTTTTTCGAACAACACCATCACTTGCCCTTCTTAGATCACGACTTTTCCAACTTCTTGAAAGGTGTCATGACCCCGACACAGGGCGAAACGGGGCGCCCTCTCGATCAAATCGATTGGTCGAGCATTGATCCCGCATACGACCCGCTGCGGTCCCAGGGCCTGTTAGACTTCAGAGCTGACAGCGACACGCGGTTTGACGACGTTGCTATGGGTCTGTGGGATCTGCCGTGCAGCCCTTCCGTCTATTACAATGGAATTCTACCAGAACCGAAAGCGTCTACAGCTACCAATGCCGGGCCTCAACAGAGTGGCTCCGAGAGTAGGCCCGCTGCACTGGGCCATGCAGCCTACAAAGAATCCGCCTTGGGAATGTGGGAGCCTTCTCAACGTGATCATATCAACTCAAATATCAAGGCTCTCTCTGTCCTAGGGGACAGTCCACATGACCCGATTACATTGTCAAGTCTGGACGAGAACTTATGTCAACAGTTTAGCACACTTTCCGTTAGCATTAGAGACCAGATGCTCTTGTTGACATTGAACGCTTGCAAGCCGGAAAGTAAACTTGCCATCATCAGAGCGTTTCCTAATCCTGAAATCCTTTCCAAGCTTCTTGAAAGCTTCTTCGCTCATCATCTGGCCCAGCCAGACTCGTTCATACATGGCCCTTCCTTCAAGCCCAACGAGCAAGGCCCAGAGTTTTTGCTGGCTCTCATCAATACTGGCACGACATTCGCTGACTCCAAGGTTTTGCATTCACTAGGGTTTGCTCTACATGAGGTGGTACGCGTATCGTTGCCATGCAGATTTGAACAGGCGAATACATTGACTAGAGCTCTCTGGGCTTTGCAAGCCTTCATTCTTGATGTTGAGATGGGCTTGTGGAGCGGCATCAAGAGGAAGATGGAAATTGCAGAGAGTCATCGGCAGATGCCGTTCACGGTATGCTATAGATCCGTTTCGCCCGTTGCTGATCCCGTGCAATTTCGAGTAAGTCACCGGGCAAGTGCTAATCAAATCCTAGATGCTGCGGCGCAGTGGTAGATTTGGCAAAGTATCCCAGCCAGCTGCCCCTCCCCTACCGGAAGATGTTGGTGATGCTTTGCGCGAAAAGTGGCTTGCGTGGGTCGAGCAGGAAAGCTTCAGCCGGCTTGTATATCATGCATTTATAATGGACACTCAAGTGAGCATCGCTATGTCAACCAGCCCATTGATATCATTCTCTGAGCTCAAGACGCCGATGCCTGAGTCAAAAGATCTATGGCTTGCCGCAAATGCGGAGACATGGAAGGCCCGTTACTTAGGCAAAGAGCGTCAACATAGCCGGCTCAGCCTGGCGGAATACTTTCGAGAGTCTGTCGAGATTGACAATAACTACGATATGCACTTCTGCCACCTTATCATCCTTTGCGGCATCTGGGGGATGGTTTGGCAGTGTCTTCAATCTTGCGCCGTTTTGGGCAAACCATGGCAATCCGACGCAGGGCTAACTCTTCGACACCATGAGATCCTCAAGATCCTGCATCGCTTTCGTGTGAACATGGCGGAAGAGGAGATCATCCCTCGTGACGGATCGTCCACTATGTTACATGAGTTGGTGAACATGCACTTACATATGCCTTTTGAGGAGGTCGAGCTATTTGCAGGCAAGGGAGACCAGAACGACGCTCGTCGCGCCCTGCCCTTACTTTTGGACTGGGCCAGTGGCGAGGAATCGCGAAAGGCCGTCTGGCACGGCGCTCAAGTCGTGCGAGCAGCAGAGAATTTCGGCCAAGCTCGTCTCCGAGGGTTCTACACTATTGCCCTCTATCAAGCGAACCTTGCCTTGTGGGCCTACGCAGTGGTTTCGCACGTCAAAGCCATAGACAACGAGCACTCCCCACGGACATCAGATGCTGTCTGCTTGAATGGGCCCGATTCACCGGCCGTGCAGAAATTTATTAGCCGAGGAACGCCTGTAATGGCGGCAATTCAACCGCATGGCTCGCAAAGCGACGCCGCTTTGATCTCTTTAATGGACCAAGAAGCCGTGGTGCACAACATTCTTGGAGTTTTGGGCGCCAATTTTTCCCACTGCGAGGCAATTCCCCCCTTGGTCGAAAATCTCCAGCAGCTCCTCGATAATTTGGGCCGCGCGGCGACGAAATTGAGGCGCGGGCCCACATTACCATATTAAGTCTGGAATAATCGTCTAGAGCAAACCGCTGCCCCATTCTCTCCACGTCGGCCCCATATGATGAGTGTGCGGGGGAGGGGCCGATGAAATCCTACCTTCAGGCATAGTGTACTTATTAGTTGATTGTCAAAGCGTTATCCTGGTCGAATGCCAATTGTCACTCTCATCGACTGAGAAATACAGAGTTTGCAGAGCTTGCTTGCATTCCAAGAATCAGCCAACATGCCTACTAAAATACGCAACGATTTACACACCGTAGATTCCGAGTCTTTCCCTTACATTTATGAACAAAATGCAACGATAGCGCTCAAATCAAGTGATGGACTTGTGCGATGCAACATCTACCGCCCAAAGGACTCGGACCAGGGTGGCCGTGTCCCTGTGCTGGTGACTTACGGGCCTTACGGTAAAGATACATTCTACGGAGAGTAAGTCTCCCTAAGAATCCATCACTTGTCTTCCTTCCTTTTGCTGCTACTTCCCCATCTATCACCGAGGACGAATAGAGTTAATACTTGGATAGCTTCTATGCCAAATCGTTCGATGAGGTCAACCCGGAACATAAGTCGGTTCACTCCGGCTGGGAAACTCCTGACCCGGGGTTTTGGACTAGTAAGGGATATGCAGTAGTAAGAGCCGACGAGCGAGGGATTGGACAGTCAAGAGGCTTCCTCGACACTATGTCACGTAGCACAAGCGATGCCTTCTTCGAAGTGGTCGAATGGTGCGCTGAACAGTCCTGGTCTAATGGCAAAGTTGGACTGTTGGGTATCAGCTATTATGCTGGTAGTCAATGGCGTGTGGCTGCCCGCAAGCCTAGGGGGCTTGCGGCTATTATCCCCTGGGAAGGCATGTCAGACTATTATCGTGATCGCTGCCGCCATGGGGGGATCTTGTCTAATAACTTTATCAGTTTTTGGTGGAACCGCCAAGTGGTAGCAAACCAATACGGTAGACCTAGGGATGAAGAGATCATTCTGAATGCTAAGACGGGCGGTGAAGGCCCAAAGCGTCCCAAATCCTCACCAGAGTCTCTCGAGGGAAACTTATCAGCCGAGGAAAGAGAGCAAAACCGCCAGGATCAGACTATCGATAACCGCATACATCGTTTCCGCGATGAAGAATATTATGCGTCCAAGGAATACGATATGGGCGATATTGAAGTTCCTCTATTATCGGTCGCCAATTGGGGTGGTATTTTACTTCATCTGCGAGGAAATATCGAGGGGTTCTGTCATGCAGGATCCATACAGAAATGGCTTCGAATCATCACTGGCCGTCATGATCTTCCCTTCTACTATAAGGAGGAGGTGGAGATCCAGCGCTCCTTTTTGGATGCTTTCCTTAAGGGAGAAGATAGATCGGGGTGGACGACAGGCCAAGTGCCATGTGTGGACATGGTCTTGCGCAAAGGTGATGTTGGAGTCAACGATGAAAAAGCTGAAAAGACGTACCCACGACGCACGGAAAATGAATGGCCTATCCCTCGGACGCGGTGGACTAAGTGGTATCTGACACCGCAAAAGTCTCTCACCCGAGACGTTGAGATTGCCAAAGCGGCGAGCGTGAAACAGGTCAAGCTCTCATACCAAGCATTGGGGACCTTGGAGAACCCCCAGCTCATTCAATTCACAACGGATTCGTTCGAGAGGGAGACTGAGATCACTGGTAACGTTGTCGTCCACCTCGTTGTAAGCGCCAGTGCACTTCCAACTGGCCCTACGCCCTCGGATATCGATCTGTTCATTACTCTTCGTCATATCTCTCCCGAAGGTAAGGAAGTCTTCTACACTGGAACAGCGGGTGACCCGGTGCCTCTCACCAAAGGGTGGCTGAGGGTCAGTCTGCGCCGCGTGAACGCCTCTCATCCCAAGCACCGATACTACCTACCCTGGAGAGAGTACCTTAGCACCGATGTGCAGCCCGTCATTATTGGTGAGCTCTATGAGGTCGATGTCGAGGTGTGGCCGACCAATGTTGTACTTGCTCCTGGCGCAAAGCTAGTTTTGGAGGTAGCGAGCGGCGACACGCAAGGCTGTGGAATTTTCAAGCACGAGGACGAAGCTGACAGGTGAGTGCTCAGCGTGATTAACTAGTTGGATTTGATGGAATGGACTGGATTCGGATAGGGGGCTAATGTTTCACTCTGCATTTCTAGGGCGCCGAGCAAATTCCAGGGATTGAATCACGTTTGCTTTGGCCCGAATATACTCAACTATGTTCTGCTACCCGTTATTCCCCCGAAGGAATAGGTAGATCCGTTTGTATAAGGATTTCTGTCTGCTGGATACTATCCGCATCTTCATAGAAAGGGATTGGTGGGAAGTGGTTGATTTGTTTATATATAGGGTTACAAAGACATCAAAATTATCTTGTTTTTCATACAGGCCAGTTATTCCGTGGGTAACACGCGTGAAAAGTATTCACGTAATGCTGCCCAATGTCGAGTGCTAGTAGATATCAGCAGCCTAAGACGGGGAATGGGAACATGGATATTTACACTTAATAAGAACGGCGTTGAAGCATTTAACTAAGTATAATCCCGAACTGGACACTTAATTACGCGGTCACTTCCTCCCATACCCCAATGGTAAACTGGCTGTTGCACATATTCGTCAATTCCCAATCCTCTGCACCAAATTCTCCCGGCGCTCGATCATCGCCCCTGCCCCCAGCCGCTCCAGCAGCAAAGCAAAAAGGCATAAAGTGATCATCAGTAGCGTGCGCATCTCGATAGAGGGGGTGCTTCATCAACCTCGTGATGGCTCGACGAAGGCGAGGCCCTCCTCCACCGCGGATTGCATCTTCCACACTCTGCCTGAACTCAAGGGCCCAAGGTTCCGGTGGCGTGGGCTGCGCAAAGTTGTCACCGTAAAGAATCATTGGGTCCCAGACATTACGAAAAAGATTGTGCACGGCACCCCCTGACCCGATGAGCAGGTAACCCTCTGCTCGCATCGGCCTCAAAGCAAGCCCAACCCGCATGTGATAGTGCGGATCGAAGTAAGGGTTCATAGATATGATTGTTGTTGGTGGACAACCGCCCGGAAACATGCGAATAAGAATCAGGTAGGTATCATGAATCCAATCAAACGTTGGGTTAGGTCGCGCATTAAACCCTTCGGCTTGAAGCTGAGAAATGCAACGTTCGGCTCCAACGAGGTCTGGGTTCAGCTGGTAATTCTTATACTTGTCTGGGTGCACATAAGCGACAGGTGATTTGTGTGGCTTGGGATTGGTGCTGATCTCAACAGTGTCGTCTTGAGAAGCAGCCCAGTGAGCGCCCTGAGAATAATGTTAGCACAGAGTATTAAAAAATGGGCAAAGACTCCTTGAATTGACTGGTATATCATCAGGGGAAACAGTGGAAAGCACTCGCCATTATCACAACTCCCTTGATGCCCCGTGACAGCGCTTTGTCACCGCATTGCTTCCAGTAATCGGCCGATTGGGACTCTTCACCCAGCATCATGGTTGAGCCATGTGAAAAGACATGCACCGGAGTAGGAGACATAGCTGTTGAATTCAGACTCAATCTGGCTCCGGACTTGGAGTTGAATTCTGGAAATCTCAACCGACTTGAAAGTGCTTTGTTCTTGACTCAAGTACAGTGTAGCTTGCTGTTCAATTAGAAGCTGCCGGGTTATGTTATACTCGGGAACGTCCGGTACGCCGCCGGAAAAGACCTTGCCGAGGCCCACCTACGAAGGGGTTCGGCAAGTGGGCAGGCCACGCTGCTGCAGGTTTAGCACATATAATAGAGGCGAATACATACCTAGGATAAGTGGACGTAACTTGGGTTTGTGTGGAGGCAATTAGCTTCGAACCAGGTAGACGAGGGTCTGTGATGATAGACGTAGGCGTACAGAAAACAGATGGAATTTAAACTTCCAAGTTTGAAGATGGTTTTAGACTGACAAGAAAATAACATAACGTACATGATAAGCATGCGCACCAGACAAGCATGCGCACTAAAAATCCCTCAATCTCTCTTCTTTCTCTTTAATCAAATAATTCTTAACTACTAAATATGCCATAATTAAACCAAGAGGTAAATATCCTTCTTGCCCTTCAAGCCCTCCAAAGAGACCCAACTTTAAGCCTCTGGCGCGCTGCAAAGGCTTACTAAGTTAGTTACTATACTATATGGCGCCGATTAAATGGTATACCTTCGCGAGCTGCTTAGGTCTTTAAATAATGGAAGCTATTTGACTTAGAAGAGTAGATAATTATTAAGTATATCCTTAACTTAAATTCTTAAGAGTTTCCTTTGCATTTACTTGCTATTAAAGAAATAATTAATTAATTATTTATTAAATAAGAGATATAATTTATTAATTAATATTAAGCTTATAACTTTATTAAGTAATAATAATAATATATTATAATATAAATTATAAGTAAGTAGTAGATTTAAGTGAGTAGTAGGAAAATCCCTTAATTTCTCTCTCTTCTCTTTAATTAATTAATTCTTAATTACTTAATATATCTTAATTA
>JAMAKE010000191.1:0-29775 GCA_023628695.1 Nectriaceae sp. PG4201
ATATCTATTTTAATTAAATTATATAAAATCTATAAAAATCTTAGTATATAAATCTTTAATTAACTTAATCTATATTAAAATTTAAGCTATATTAAGCTTAGTTTTAATTTTTTAAGAATATCTTAAAATTGCAATTTAAGGTAAAAATCTTAATGCATTGCATGCTTATCTATACTATATACTTATTATATATATTATATATATTTAAAGCTATAATTATTATTTAATAAAGTTATAGGCTTAATATTAATTAATAAATTATATCTCTTACTTAGCAAGCAATTAATTTATTATTTCTTTAATAATAAGTAAATATAAAGAAAACCCTTAAAAATTTAAGTTAAGGATATACTTAATAATTACTTACTCTTCTAAGTTAAATAGCTTTTATTATTTAAGGACTTAAGTAGCATAAGAAGGTATACTATTTAGTTAGCGCAATATAATATAATAATTAACTTAATAGGCCTTTGCAGCGCGCTAAAGGCTTAAAGTTAAGTCTCTTTAGAGGGCTTAAAGGGCAAGAAGGATATTTGCCTCTTAGTTTAATTATAATATATTTAATAGTTAACAATTATTTAATTAAAGAGAAAGAAGAGAGATTGAGGGATTTATAGTATGCATACTTATTTAATGCGCATGCTTATTATAGACATTATATATAACTCTCTATTATATTATATTTAGTCTAAATAGATTAATAGACTACTATTAAAGGGACTAGGTGCATAGACACTTGCCCCTAGGTTTAAAGGTAGGGCTTAGGGTTAAAGGTTAATGGAGTTTAAATTAATTTATATTTATATTAATATTAGCTAGTTTATACTTATTAATAAATTAATTATATAAGTTTATATTAAAAAAGATTTAAAATATTTAAGTTAAATAATATTTAAAAATTTCTAATTATATTTAATAATTAATAAAGAGTAATTAAAATAATTAAATATTATAAATAGCTAAGAAGCTATCTTATTTAATAAAAATATAATATTTATTTCTATATATTAAGTAAATATTTAATAAATTATAATTACTTTTATTTATTTATAAATTAAAATGCAAGTTACTTTACTTTAATAATATAAAGCTACTTTAATAAAATAACTCTAGCTAATAAAATCTTAGTAGGTTTAATATTAATAATCCTATATGCTCAGAGCACCCTAAAGATTCTATTAAAGCTCTATAGCATCTGCATTTGCATGCTCTCGTTCTGCCTAACATTTACATAGCGCTTACTAGTCTCTAGTATAGCGCCAGCAGTCATCACCAAGGTCGCAAAGTCGTGGACCTCGGCGTTCCATATGTCCCACTCCGATACACTAAACCGAATGCCTGCATCGGTATTCTGTAGCTTCGTTAACTCTCCAGCACAGGAAAGTCCATATAGCGCCCGTTCCTCGTAGCATCTGCTAAAGTTTTCCCTCCACCCTTGGACGTCCTTTGCAATCCATTGAGTCCACTCGCTTGGAAGAGGAATAAGAACAAACCCATTTATGGACCAATTTTGCGAATAATAAGAGACGGTCGTTGTTGTCTCAGCCAATAGATTCAGCATCTGAAAGACGAGCACTGTTCTTCGGGGAGTTATAGAATGAGACTTGTTGATATTGCTTGCGAATAATGCTTACCGCCTCCTCGATTCGTTGAAGATCCAGTCTCTCCAGGCCACACTTAGGTCACCAGGAAGCTGGCAGTCGCAACGATCTCCAATTAACGACCCAAGGGCGCTTGAAATGACCTTCTATATGTATTAGTCAAGATCATCACGATTTATCGAAAGGGATGCCAACATACATTTGACGTAGTTAGAAGTGAAACGTCAAGAGCATCATTCCCAACCGGAACATCCCTCAGACGCAGTAAGCAATAGATCAGGAGTGCTTGTAAAGCTGCCAGAAGTTCCCACTGATCAAAGTATAAATACTGGTCATTATCAATATTAACTTGAATGATTTCTTGGGAAACTATTGAAACATACCTCCGCTAAGATTCTCTCTTGTTCGAATTTGACCAGCCTCCATGTAGAGCTCTTGTCTTGTTTTGTCTGTGACGTGAACATTTGAATCAAGTTTGCGCAGTTGTGCAGACTCTACAAGTAGAAGTATTAGCCAATATTTGCATCCAATTAACAATCCAAGATCGTCAACCTTGCGCAGCTAGCAAACCCCGATTTGGAGACGACGCCTCGAATGCTACTGGATGTGGATAAAAAGGGTAATTGGGAACTAACCTTCTGCGGAGGTCCTCGTCCTGTTTTAGCCCATGAGTATAGCAAAGGACTTATGAACGGCGCGAGAGTGCCTTTTCGCCCTGTCATAAAGGGGTATGAGCGCAACGTTCGCGTGGCCAACGATACCAAAGGCGCTTGGCTTGGCTCTAGGAAAGCCCGAGTGCTAAAAAGAGAGGTGCTGGATAATTGATGGGTCCAAGGTGTTGAAAGCAGTCTTCCTTTGCTAAACATGTCCGGTGCTAAGCTAGGATCATTTGGTACAGAGCTTCTGTCCCGTGGGAGGGTCAAAAGGGTCGTTTCATTCTGACATGTCGCAGCCGGCTCACTCCCTTGTGAGCTCTCCGAGTGGTGAAACTCTTTTGTGGGCACTAAAACCGCGCTGCTACCTTGGACCCCAGTGTCAGGCTTCCCATCGAGAAATCCACTTGAACTAGAGTCCGAGCCATCGTCACCAAGACTTGGATGTCGCCTAGCAGCTGCTTCAAACTCACACTTAGCACTGCGCTCATTGCATCTAACGCAAGCTCCTATACTAGCACCGGCCTGCCACGTGCAGCGAGTTTTCGCTCGTACACAAGCGGCACAGGAGCGCCTTCGGGATGGGTTCGTTTCAGATTGCTTGGTTCGGCAGTAATAGTAGTGTCGCTTCCGTGTGGACTCTGATTCCGTATCAGTATGGATGCCGATTCTGCGTCTGGATCAAACGGATGCCTCTACCTCGAGCAAAAGTTTTCCTGCATAATGGGCAATGCTGGCTTGGCGCGGAGTCAATCGAAGAATCGCTCGACATGTTTTTTGATGCGGTTTGAATTGAGTTATTGTCGAGGAAATTTCTGTAGACTATATAACGAGATAAAAATACGTTCTGCACTTATTGGTTTAGTCACTATTCACGGAATTCCGTGTAGAGAATGAGTCATTACTGGCTTAATAAGTGTGCGTGGTGCGTGTACGTCATCAGATTTTGATAACCTGGGATTTGTCATCGGGGTGGAAGGGTGGTTGTTGCCCCAATTCAAACAGAGACCTGATGCATAGTGTAGGCAACATCGTGCATTTTCTGTGTTGGTGCTACGAACAATCTGTGTTCCTCGCAAGAACATATCATCGCCATATACGCGAAAATGGTGATATAACAGCTCCTCCCTACATAGTCCCAGTGATACCGCCACTCACCGAGATCCACTGTGCAGTGATCCAGCGGCTTTTCTCCGAAGCCAGCAAAAGTGCAGCATCAGCCATATCCTCAACTATCCCAACACGAGCCTCTGCTCGCGCCTGGGAAGATAGCGCACTCCTCATCTCACTTGGAGGCCCGTCCGGATTCTGTAAAAATGGCTTCGACATATCCGTGGATATTTGGCCCGGTGCAAGGGTGTTTACGGTGATTCCGTGGGTGTTACCAAGCTGTCGATTGTAATTAGACGAAGGGTGCCTAAGGAAAGAGCATCAGTCCAAACTTACCTCGCCAGCCAATGACGCCGTCAAGCTATCCTGCGCAGACTTAGCGGCACAATAGACAGAAACACCTGGGTTAGTCATCTGAGGCAATGGTTCCAGTGTTGATGATGCGGCCGCCCTTGGGCATTTTCCCCGTGCCGACAACGGCTTGGGTCATGTAAATAGTTCCAAAGACGTTGACACCGAATTCTTTCCCAAGCTCCTTTTGTGTTACTTTTAGAAGACTCTGCTCGGGGTTCGAATAGCCTGCATTATTGACTGGAAGGAGAGGGGTGGTTAGCTTGGTTTTACCCAATCCAAGATACACCCGGCTTTCCCTTACTTACCGAGAATAGCAATATGGTCAGCGCCCAATGCCCGTAATGTTTCTTCCATAATTTTCTTCGCGGTGCTTTGATCATCTACAGATCCTTGGACAATGGCTATTTTGGTACCAAACTCCAGCGCGATGTTTGCAGCGACCTTCTCAGCTCTTGCCTTTGATTGTTCCGATACATAATGAATTGCCATGGACTCGCCGTCTCGGGCGAATCGGCATAGAATTCCATGCCAGGTCCGGCATAACACCAGTAATAACTCAGCACCAACCAGATGTTATAAATTATAGCTTTCATAGGCGGCATCTAGGTGCTAGTGACAATCCATCGGGAGAGTGCTTCCCTATCGGTGCATCCATAGGTGACTGCGGAGGGGCGACGGCAAACCTTGTGGCCAAAGAGTCATACAGTAGAGAAATAGCCCTATTCACGGGTGTCCGTGAAGATATTGTAAGCTGTTAATGGACTTGTTTTGTCATATTCTGATCGATAATCAACTCCTCATAGATGAGGGTAATATTACGCGGAGATCCGTGAATAGTGCTGTAAAGTTTGAAAGCAACAACAAAGAATTTCTAAGCTTAATGCAAACATGGTTTCTGCGTAGTGGAACTTCTAAGTATGAAATATTTGAATGCGCTCTAGTTATATTTGGATTACTATAGGATCATTTATATCCAAAGTCTCTAAAAAAAAAAGTGTGTATCCTCTTAGCTCTTGAATTACGGTTTTTCTGCCTTTTTAATATTCTAGATAACTTGTTTTATCCACTAAAACTCGCCCTCTGCCTAACCCTGGCCCTGCAATATGCACTGATCTACCCGGCTAAGCCACAATAAGTCAAGGGGTTCGGAGCGGAGCGGTCGGGGTAACATAACTTATTAATCAGCCGCGCAAATTCAAAAGGCTGAAAAGTTCATGCAGTAGTGCGGAAATGCCGTCTGCGACTACGACAAGGTCCGCTTCCAGGTTTTCACCCGTCGCTAACTGCACACTAGGCACATTGACATCGACTAATGTGACATAGCAGCCGAGCCGAACTTTAACGCCTGCTTCTATGGCAGCCTCGTAGAGAATGAATAGAAAATCCGAGCGATGGATCAGCCAATACGGAAACCCATATTTTTGAGTCAAATGAGGATGTAAAGGCGTTGTACCTAATAAGGCGCCGGTAGAATATCTTCTAAATGCGAAGTGTTGCGGCCAGACAACCTTCTGGTGGAACTTCGAGGTAAGGCCATAGGCTTCCAAGACTCGGGAGCTGTTTGGTGGAATCTGAATCCCAGCGCCAACCTACCAATAAGATGTTAATAACTAATTTACCTAGAGAAGAAGACATTTCAGCATTACCTCTGACAAAGCTGGAGCGCCTTCAAGGACAGTGACATCGTGGCCTTTCCGTGCAAGACCAATGGCTGCTCCGAGGCCCCCAAGTCCAGCACCGTTGATAATGATGTTTAATTTCAGTTTTTGGTCCATTTCTGTTGTTTTTCGAGAGCCACAGGATATTCTATGAGCAATTGAATATAGTGAGGTGTTTGTGGTGGAACTTTTTCTCAATATGTCACGCTCAATCGAGTCATTTTGTACTCTCAAGTGGGATCGAGGAGCAGCGGCGTTGCCTTTCGATCAAAATAACCTACTCCCTATAAAAAATGTTGCCGAGAAGACTCGAAAAGGATTGAGGATTGGAAATTCTTAGGGTTTCTGGCTTCTGGCTTCCGGCTTCCGGCTTCCGAAGCTAATTCTTAATGGAATGGAAAAGGAAACATTTCTCCCCGCACCGGAAGCGTTTGCACATCGGAATCAATTACTTCCGATTATATACCTACGCTCCAAAGCTTCGGTGCCACACTTTGTAACTCATATAGAGCACACAATGAAAGGAAAGAAGTTGGAATAAATATTAAAAGAAATTGTCAAACCTCAGTATCCAACAATCTGCCGAGTAAATCTAGATTATAATTATCACTACGTCGTTTTATCAAGTACCAAAGAATGACTTGGACACGCCTGATCAGGTTCGAGAGTGGAGGTGCGACTTTCCTGGGCGAACCGGATATTTCAAAAGCAGAAGAACTCCATGTCAAACTCGAAAGTGGAGGTCTATATGCGGATGTATACGAAGGCGATTCTTTCCATTCACTCTCCCAGCAGCCAACACAGCGCAAGAAAGTCGATCAGATCTTGGCTTTTCTGGAACCCAAAGATGTCCCGATTATCAAATGCGTGGGTTTAAACTACGTGAAGTATAGTAAAGCTCCTTTCCCTAATGAGCAAGAACACAGTTGACCTTTGGCTAGTCAAAGAGAGCGGTAGAACTCCACCTCCCTATCCATCAATTTTCATTAAGCCGCCAGGCTCGATAGCCGGCTATGCGGAAGAGATCCCAATTCCGAAGATTGCTCAGGAGGACCAACTTGACTATGAGGGTGAACTGTCCATTATCATTAGGAAGACTGGGAAAAACATTCGCCAAGATGATGCATTGGACTTCGTTGCTGGTTATATGGTTTCCAATGATGTCTCGGCTAGAAAGTGGCAGCGTGATCCAAAGTTTGCTGGAGGAGTGCCGCAGTGGTGTTTCAGCAAAGGCTTTGATAAATTCTGTGTCCTAGGACCAATGCTAGTGTCTCCAAGGCTCGTAGGGGCGGCGGATAATCTGGCATTAAAAACATGGGTAAACGGGGAGCTGAGACAGTCCTCCAACACCGAAGACTTGCTTTTCGGAGTGAAAGACATCGTCGCCTTCATAAGCCAGGGAACGACCCTTCAAAGAGGCACGGTCATAATGACTGGTACACCGGCGGGAGTTGCGATGGGCATGAAGCCCATCCCGAAATATCTTGACGACGGCGATGTTGTCAACGTCACGATTGAGCACCTTGGCAGCTGCGAAAATCGCATGGCTTTCGAGTAATCTAAATAAATTCTCTCATCGTTTTGACTCAAACTATGCTCTTCACTGCTTTGTGTATCCTAGAGTAGAACATCCTAGCTATAAAACGTACTCTATTCTGTGCTTTTCATGATTTCGCTCTATGAGCCATGCTCTTGTTTAAGGAGGTTGTGACAAGCTAGGCGTGGGGTTTTCTTGCCACGTGATAGTTCTTATCTATATAAAGGCTTTACGCATTAATTCTTAGGATTCTTGATGTTGCCTGTTCAAATTTCTTCGCGCGTTTCTTGGCTGCTCTCTATAAACTTATTAACATGAATACGGCCTACCATGGGAGTTGCCTATGTGGAACGATCACATATGACATAGAGGGAAGTCCTGAAAAGGTATTTGCTTGCTACTGCCTCGACTGTTCCAAGAATGCAGGGGGCCCATACCAGATCGTAAGTGCTACAATATTCCAATGACACACTGTTGACATATCCAGCTCGCCAAATATGACAAGGCTCAAGTCCAGATCAAAGATCCAGAGAACATGAGAAAAGTCTTTGTAATCGAAAAGACTTTGAGTGGCAGTGAGAAGCATAAAGTCTTCTGCAGACAGTGCGGGTGCACTCTCTGGACAATTCCTCAGTCTCACAATGGAGCCAAACTTATTCTCAGAACAGCGCTTCTGGGTAAAGGGTAAATCAATTGATCCCGAGCATTCTATACTTCAATACAAATTTTGAACCAACACTAATAATAACTCTCTTAGGTTTCTTGAACTAAAGCCTGAGGCTCAGTTCTTCGACTGCTGTCGTCCAGACTACGTGCCTCGCCTAGGAACACCAAAAACATACGAAACTATGCCTGGATATTGATCCACGGAAGAGTGTATAACGTTGTCTTAGTCATTGCTTTTCAATTCAGATTTTATAGGACTCCTGAGGATGGAACTTAGACCAACCTCGCTAAATTAACCACCCGGCTTCTAAGCCTCTCAGGATTCTCCTCGTCAAATAATGGTAATAACTGTGGGCGGAGGATTTGAGCATTCCGTGATATTCCGACTTCTATCGAAGTCTTTTTCCTTGTGACACCCTTTGCTCCCGACTCCGCTTCCGACTACGCTTCCGAAGCCCTCACACTGATTTTGGTTCCGAGGGTGGTTATCAGCGGGACAATCCGAAATTTCGGAAGCAAACCGGAGTCTAACGACAAAAAGATCCACGGTTATCGTCCATTTCATTGTGTCATAATATCAGTTAATTGCTGCCATTGATAACCTCTATCACCGTCCGCGTGTTAAGGAGGTTTTACCGGTTTTACCTTTCCCGAAAAAAACAAAGGTTTTAATATTCCATACACCTATACTCATTCTCGTTGATTTAAGGATCCATGGCTTCTTCAGACGCTCTGATCGCTTCAAAAGAGCTGTACTTCGCAAAATTGCCTAGTCAAAATGTCAGGGCGCTATGGTGAGACTCACAATGGACTCCTTCCATATTCCGTCCTAATCGTGCGCTCGGTAGGACACAACTGGACAAACAAGTGCCGCCGCACCCGAATCCCCAGGCCCAAGAAGCCCAATGGAGATATAGTGAAATTAGGCCAACTTTGTTAGAAGCTGGCGATATAGTTGGAGCTGAGGAAGCAGAACGTCGGGTGCTCATGCTGGTCAACCCTAGCCTACAAGCGCCTTGCACCACCGACACAATTTATGCTGGTCTACAACTCGTGCTTCCAGGAGAAATTGCTCCAGCACATCGTCATACTGCAGTTGCTCTACCATTGCACAAATTTGCTCCAGTCAACTTTGCCGAGGGTTACTCCGAAAAGACTTATCCCAGCAAACCCTCCCAAAACTCGGACATTTGGTTTCCTTGGGCCAGTGTACAAACGCAACTTGATAGAGGGCGTGACACTCATGCTGTTTACCACTACCGACGTAAAGATGGGAATCATCTTTCCAAAACTTTGAGCGCACAAGCTGAGCGTGTTGCCGCCAATTCATCGAGCAATTGGTCGCGTGAAACAACATCGTTCGTGTACCACGTATATGTAGGTGAAGGGTACTCTGAGTTGGAACAGGATATAAGTGGTCGATCGACATCGATCAAATGGTCCAAAGGGGATACTTTTGCAGTTCCTGCATGGACTAGGATTAAACATGTTAACACTGGATTGTCTGGGAATGCGTATTTGTTCGCAGTTAACGATCGCCCTATGATCGAGAGTTTGGGGATCTACAGAGAAGGATCTAAGTGAGGATTTTGTAATGAATGAGGTACCAAATGAGAAATATGCGAGACAAAAGGCGTCTTTTGTCTTGCTTTCTTCGACCTCGATTCTGCGATCTAGAATTGCTCCCTAGCGACCTCATCATCCCCTTCCACTCGCAGGGTATTCTAAAGTTCAGCCTTGTTTTCACCTCGGTTCATTTGGGTTCCTAGCAAAACATAAAAACTCGTCATACAGGAATGAGATCTAAAAGTCTAGAATTTATAAAGGTAAACTATCAAGCCACGACCTGCCGGTAAGATCAGGATGGATATAGGGATGTTCCAAGCTAAGATCCAACAACCCTTCTGCCATGGGGTTTTCAATGGCATTCAATAGTCTATGAAATCCAGTAACTGAGAAATCGTGGTATTGTGGATCGTAAGAGTTCGCCATTTGCTGATCTGTGGGTGCATACCAGGTGAAGTCGCGAGTTCCTGACCGGTTTGTGGTGGGGATGCCTCAGATCTAACCGACAAACTTGGTGAGCTCATTTGTGATTTAAGGTCTTGATGGTTTTCTGGGAGCATTTGATGAAGAAGTAAGCCAAAAGTTGTTGCGTATCGCTCAGTGTACCTATCGAACTTTTGAAACAACCTCAGTAGTTCCATGGCAGTATCACACCTTTGCCTAATCTGATCCTCCCCAAACCGCTCAACAACTTCAGAGCTTAAATGAGCTGCTGCAATAACTGTAGCAGCGCTGTATGTAAAGAAGGCAGTATACCACCAAGCTGGAAGAAGATCCTCGACGTCTTCAATCGCTTCCTTTGCAATGATCCATTTGAGGAAGTCCACAATCTGTAAAGCCGTACGAACACATTCTATCGATAATCCAAGGGCAACTCCATATGGTAAGCTTGAGCGAGTAAGCCCCTTTTCCCCACTATGCCATAAACAAACTCGATACAAAATCGGTCGCAAAAGTAGAATCCGGATATGGAGGAAACGCAGCCACAAAATATGGCTTTGACGTTTGTAAATTTGTGTGTTTGGAATATTAGTATTATGTTGAAGGTGGATAGGCAGTTCTTGCTTCCACGACTGTAACTTGTTGTCAGTCTCAAAGACTTTCCCCAGTACCTTCCCTGCCTGGATACCAAAAAGAATGGCATAAGGATTATCACTCTTGGATCTTTCGTCGCTTGTAGTTGACTTTGAAATCAAAAGCACTTGATCCATTAACTCGTAGAGCTTGAGGGACTCTATGAAGAAGTGCAAGTCTGTCTGGACTGCACCTGATCTTAGTATTTCTGAGTGACACTTGCAAGCTACGTAGCTTTCGTGCGGGGAAGGCCTTGGTACTAGAACTGCGGCCTCCGAGGTGATCATCGAGGGCCTACCAAAGGTCATGGAGAGCGTATTATCCATCAGCACACAGCCGTGCCAAATTTTGCAAATGAGTTGCCTCTTCTCCTGGGTCGTGGCATCAGCATTAGTGGATGGTAAGTCTAACCCGATGGCTTGAGCTGTTCGTATTGCTAAGCCTACTTATATCCAGCAGTTTTGGGAGTCATTTGTGCTCTGTAGGTACTGCCCGAGGAGTAAGAAATATTGTACTGTGATGATGCATTGATGCTGCACGTCAGAGAGGCGTAGCAAAGCTTTGTTACGTTGGTAAAATACGGTTGCTTTGGCACGCCTCTCCTCCGGTTTCAATGCGGGATTCAGGCTAGAAGCCAAGCTGAAGACCATATTTAGGAGGCAGATGAACATTCTTCCATCTTCTCCCAGACCTGTTCCAGACCAGAGACTTTCGTATTTGTGTTCCATTTGAGACTTGTCAAGGAATGGATATAAGGGATAAACTGATTGCCAGTATATATCCAGAAGACAGTCCGCAGTTTGGCGTGTTGGTAGTACATATTCGATATGTCTGTACTGATCATTCGTCTCCAGCTTATCTTCTAGTGGCCTTTCTTCGTGCGGCGATTGCCGTCTCTCCTTATCATCGACTTGACCTGAGCGATGATGTATGATGTTCATAATCCGATGAACAAAATCGCCCACGGTCGGAGTGATGTGTCCTTCTTTGGAAGAAGGGTGCTTCGCGCTCATATGTCCGAGCATTGCGCTGTGGTCGTATAATCCTGGCTCACCAGACGCTCCGCGTTTTTCTGGGGGCATTGAGGCTTTTTTGAGCTCTCGCTGGACAACGAAAGGTTTCTCATCCTCGACTTCCCGCAATCTACGTTGCAGCTGTGACAGTCTGCTCTTGACGGAGCTGCTTCCTCGACTCTTTCGAAATCCCCAAGTACACACGTCGGTGGAAAAACGACGTCGCTGACAAGGACCACACACTAACAGTTCCTCTTGTCAGTTTCTGGCATTAACAGTGCAGATCATATGCTCGATAAAGAAATCTGGAAGCATGGGGCCTACCTGGTCGAAGTCCATCGCATTTCACCTTCTTGCCTCTGCATGGGTCGCAAGCCGCGGCGACCTTCTGACGTTTCTTGTGTCGCTGATTCCTATCTTCGGACCTCGTCAGATGCCCAACTTCCACAGACGAATTGGCGGTGTCGCGGACAAAGCTCATAACTTCGGAAGCAAATCTAGGTCTCCGAATAAATAGATCCGTCGGAGTGTTGGTTGTAGCGGCATAAGACAGATACCACCAGAAAACCCTGCTTAAATGAATCCATGGTGCAGACGAGTCGACCAGAATTGGCTAACCGAAGCATCCGAGACCATCCGGTACGTCTTCCGCTTCCACAGCGGGATTGTCTCCCTCGCTAACAGCTGTCACTCCCGCCCCCTCACTATTTCGAACTGCAGTTCCCGTATCTCTCAGTTTTAGCAGGGTTCCCATACCCTGCTAGCATGCTACCTCCAGAACAAGTCGCAGAGGGGTCAGCCAAGTACAAGGTCGGAACCCCTCCCGACATGTCCGCTGGTACCCATTGCGGGGACCCCGGATTCTGAATCCACAAGTGCATGGAATCTCTCTTACCTCGCGGTTTGTCTGCTTCGCTCCATGCGGGCAGAAGAGACTCAAAGCATCTTGCAGGACACTATAATACAGACGCAATGCGCTGAGGCTGTCAAGATTGGTAAACGCATCAATCATTACACCTCTTCTTTCATCCAACCCCATTCGTTCACATATCAACTGCCACCGCTAGCATCTGACGCAATGTGCTCAATTGAGGAGATTCCATACGAGCGGATTGCCGGTGGCATGGGTTTCGGAGAAGCGCCTCGGTATCATGAGGGTCTTCTATACGTTAGCGACATGCTCGGTCGCAAAATCTATACAATGGAGCCTTCTTCTGGCAAGAAAACAGTTTTGCTAGAGGTTGAAAATCAGCCTAATGGCATGTGCTTTCATCCTGATGGTTCATTGATCTACTCCTCAATGTTCGATGCCAAGCTCTTTCGATTTCAGAACGGCAAGTCGACCCTGTATAGCGATTTGTCCCAAGTCATGACCGGCTACTGCGGCGATATGGATATAGACAAGTCTGGGAGGATATATGTCGACGACGTGGGAGCGCGTGTACTGCATGGCGAGAAGCCTAAGCCTGGACGGCTACTTTTAGTGGAGGCAGACGGCTCAGTCAAAGTTGCTGCGGAGAACCTCATGTTTCCGAACGCTTTGATGGTGAGTAATGATGGAAAACCCCTTTTTGTAGCCGAAACGTTTGGCTATGGGCTTCAAAAATTCGATGTTGGGCCAGAGGGCGAGCTGTCTAACAGACGTGACTTTTGGTCACCATTGTCCTTGCCCGGCGCCAAGGAAATGGACGCTGCTGGTGTCATGGTCAAGATCGATGGCGGATGCATGGACGCCGAGGGAGGCATGTGGCTGAGTATGCTAGGATATAAGGAGTTTATCCGCATTGATGATCAAGGCCAACTTACACATCGGATCAAGGTAGATGGGTATGCAACTGCATGTGAGCTAGGCGATGACGATGGGAAGACTCTCTTCATGGTCATTAATGAGGTGCCCGAGGGTGGGACTATTTTCGAGGCCATGATGACAAAGAAGACATCTTGCATAATTGGAAAGGCGAAAGTACCCATTGGCTAGCCTTGAAGGACGTATAAAATGCTAATTATCAAAAAAAGTTGGCATTGATAATCTTTATCCAAGCAAGTCAAATTTCATGTCAGCGAGTGTGTTTACATTTGTAGCTCTCTTGGTGTGTTGCTTTGACTTTGTGTTACGCCTTGATACAACGAGGTGCCTCGGCCTTTATTTGGTACTCAAATGGAGAATATTTCTACTTCTATCTTCTTGAGAACACATTAGGTCGGAAAGATAATCACTCTCTGCGATGCCATTTTTCAAAAGAACCGGTTTATCAAGTTATGAGAAGCTATCTGTGAAAGCCCTCAAAATGCTTGTCGCGCACCGTAATGGTCTTCAACTGAGTAAACTCGGAAAAGGCTACTTGTGATCAGTTTTCTTCCAATTTGGGTTGAGAGTGTCAACACTTACCCCATGGCACTCCGAATCTTCCCCAGCCGCTATCCTTCACCCCTCCATGCGGCAGATGCGCCTCGTCGTGGATAGTCATCGAATTGATGTGCACTGCCCCTGCCTCCAAATGCTGGGCCAACTTCATACCTTGGGCAATATTTCCAGTAAATATGCTCGCGGACAGGCCATAGACAGAATCATTCGCCAGTTCCAATGCCTCTTGATTGGTATAGAAGGGGACCAACAAAGCGATAGGTGCAAACGTTTCTTCGTGCCAGATTGCCATATTCCGCGTAACTCTAGTCAGTATCAAAGGACTTAAATACGAACCTTTTATCTCCACAGTCAACCCAGATAGAGGCTCGGCACCGTCATCAATAGCCCTTTCGACTAGCTTGCCCACCCTAGAAACATGGTCTGCAGATGCTCCAGGTTGAATATGGAGCTTCGAGGAAAGGTCGCGAAGCTTTACTGCAAACTGGTCCATCACAGATGCATGAACAATGATTCTCTCCGTCGACATGCAAATTTTACCATGCTTTGCCGGTATTTCGTCAGTGACGTAAAAGACCGAACGGCGAAGGGCTTACATGGGTGAATGCCCCGGCAATGGCGGCCTCTGCTGCTTGCTCTAGATCTGCGTCATGGAGAACAATCTGAGGGCCTTTGCCGCCTAACTCTAGGAGTACAGGCTTACACTTCCGAGCCGCTTTAGCAGCAATGATCTTCCCCACTGATGCGCTGCCTGTAAAGTTCAATTTCTTGACACATTCATCCTCGATCAGAATGTCTAAAATTGCGGGGGCATCTTCCTTCCTGTGTTGAATAACATTCAGAACACCCGGAGGGAATCCTGCGTCTTTAAAGAGACGGCCAATGAAGTTGTGGACGAGGGGGGTTGTCTCCGAAACCTTCAATATGGCGGTGTTCCCACATGCAATAGGTGTCGCGACAGCTCGCAGACCAAGCAAAAGGCTTACGTTCCAAGGCGCGATACCGACTTGGACGCCTTGGGGCTCTTTCGTAATTAAGGCAATAATGCTACCATCGATTTTGCTAGGGAGCAGAGTACTGCTTGTAGTCTCGTGTATCTGTGAAGCCAACTCGATGAGGAGGTCGATGGAGCCTTGAATATTGATCTGCTGAATAGTGAAATCGTCGATTGGTATTTCAACCTAATTCTCGCGCTACAAAGTGTCCTCCAAAGTACAGAGAGACAGAAACCGACTTACTTTCAAGATGCCCGCAGCTACACTTCTCCTTTCATCAAGCAGTCGGGCTGCATTCATCAATAATTCTCGACGTTTCCAGGGCGTTGTTCCTCTCCAGGTGACGAAAGCTCGACTAGAACTCTGCACTGCCTGTCGCGCAAGATCTGGCGAACATCCAAACGCTAGTGTCGAGGTTTGAGTGCCATGGTTCGTAACCGAAAAGGTGATATCTGAGTGCACGGCTTCATTGTCGATCCACAGGGGCACTGGGCCATCTTGTTCTGAGTTCATGGTTACGTGCAGCGACTGCTAATAGGAAAAGATTTACAGGAAGAGTCGCTGCTTGCGTGCCTTGCTCAGCGTTCAACATCAGCATCATTGAGTCGCCCAAGAACGTAGACTATCAGCTAAGTAATTATTGCGCCATAGCTCCGTGTATATCCATCCGCTCCGAGTTAAGATGCGGATAGTGATCCGCAACCCTTAGCAACTTCCGGCTTAACGGTGAGAGACTTTGGAACTGTGGCGGCAACGGACCCTACCACGCTGTGCGGAAGCGTATCTGCCCACACCCGCCACCCGACCTCTCAATTCTCTTTATTTAACGATTGCATTTAAGAAATATCAAACTCAAATCCAGTTGTGGAAAATCATACAGTTCAGAGTCAATTCATTGAAATCAAGCCATCGAAAATGTTCGGGGATTTTCCTTTGTCCGGGAAAATTGTAGTGGTCACTGGCGGTGCTTCAGGTAAGAAAATGGATTTAGACTACGGTCTGCTGTCCCCCGAGACTGGGCCGACCTGGAAATTTAGCGATCAGAGGAGGAAAATCAAACTAAATTTTCTGTTAGGCATTGGCCTTGCATTTACTAAGGCAGTGTTGTCAGCGAATGCGAGAGTGATCATCGCCGATCTCAAGCATTCGCCGGCCTCTATTGAGCTAGTTGAATTTGATCGCAATGTTCGCTTTATACAGTGTGATGTAAGCGACTGGAAGGCCTTAGAGAGCCTGGTGCCCTTCTCAGAGCGAGAATTTGGCGATGTTCCGGATGTATACGCCGCGAATGCTGGGATTGGGGATCCGGTTCGTTTACTCCAAAATTCTTCCCCCCCAACAGACTTCCTTACCGAATGTAGGAGTGGTCAAACTTTTGGAACGATACGGAGTGTGAAAGGTACAAGGGACTCGATATCAACCTCGCTCACCCAATCAAGTTGACACGAATCGCAATTCGCGCACTGTTGAATAAAAACAAAAAGGGGGTCGTAATCATCACTTCATCCATCGCTGCTCAGCATGGCCACTTCGCAACGGCCCTATATAGCGCTAGCAAACACGGGACACTCGGTTTCATTAAGAGCTTAGCCCCTGCCGAGACCGAAGCGAATGTCAAGGTCGTTGGGATATGCCCTGGGTAAGAAATCTTTCCTCTCTTCCAGAGTGATCTTAGAAGAAATCGCTAATTTACTCGGAGGCTGGTTGAAACTCCGCTTCTTCTTGGTATTTTAGAGAGACTTCATGTCGACAAACCCAAGCCTGAGTTAATTAAGCCAACCGAAATTGCCGAGAGAATGAGACAGTTAGTCGTAGAGGGGAAATATCACGGAGGTACGGCGCTGGCAGTGTACCAACCGGGTGATGTAACTATCGCAGCTGAAGGCTTCTCAAGTCGTCTCGAGGATGTTGCACCAAGTGATTTTAGTTTAATTCGCGAAATATTAGCAAGGGAAAGAGGAGTTTCTGTTTAACTAGTCTTCATGATATATTGTTAATGTGAAATGATGGCTAGAAACGTTTAACTTCATGAGATTCAAGGGAAAGCTGTACATCTAGGACAACTCTTTTGCTCAACGAAATCGTTCATTCTTTACGTCTTGATAGCTCTGTTATGTGTAAAAGATTCTTGATCCTCCAAGCCACCAGAATAAATCGAAAGGCTAAACCTCATGCATACTGTTATATTCCAGTACTGGCCATCTAGATGCTACCTAGTCCTCGAATCTCTCGGTCGCTGGGATAAATCAAATTGAAAGCTTGATTCCTCGCAATGCGTTTCGCAAAACTCTACTCTGTAGCTCTCAACCACAACGTACGAAAATCCTCCATATTCTAAGACTCAATCTGATCGAGCCTAGTCCAAATCTAACGAACATTTTATATGCCTCGGTACGTTTATTCAACGCTCAATTGCCGGCCCCCTGTATATTTTCGATGTACTCCACAACACCTGAATTAGAGGAGGAAGGACAACAAAACTCCAGACCCAACCTCCCTCTCAACGGCTATCCCCAGTAACTTCACAAAACATAATGGGGCATTATGCACTGTAGTTTGATATGGTGAGAGCGCACCAGCTAGGTACAAGCTCAGATGGGAAAGCTATTACTTCGGAGCCGGCAATCGCACAGCCTAAGCGCTGAGAAATTCCATATCCGACGCAATGTTTCCATGTTTTGCACGCCACAGGTCATACCAGTAATTTGTCCGCCCTCGCCATGGTCCGCGGTGACCGCATTTGGGCATGTTCTTCTCCGCTTTCTTAACGTAGGTTGCATCGAGATTCCACATTGGGCGTGGTTGAATGTTTTCTGGCAACTGTGGACATGCGCTCGTGAATGCATGTTCTTGCATGTGCTTTAACAACCGACAGATTAACTGGCCGGTTGTCTCCGCGCCAAGAGTCCAGGAAGCATCAACATAACCCATGACGAAAGCCAGATTTGGTACGTCACTCAAAAGAGCCCCTTGCCATGCATATCTCTCAGCAAGGTTAACAGCTTTTTCGTCCACGCTGACTTTGATGCGGCCACCGACTTCCAGTTTGAGGCCCGTAGCAGTGATGATGATATCCGTTTTCAGCTTTTTACCGGACTCAAGGACGATGCTATCGTCGGTTATGGCCTTGATGTTGCCCGTCTCAACTGTAGCCGCCCCTTGCCGTAATGCTTGAAAGAAATCGCCGTTCGGGGTAAAACAAAGGCGCTGATCCCATGGCTGATATAGGGGCGTAAAGTGAGGGTCGAGTGGAACGTGGTCTGGCAGCTGTTTTGCGACCCGTTGCTGCAGACCGGACCTGGAGAAACTAGGAAAAGCTCGACAGATATAGTATACAATGGCTGTTGTCCACATGAACATCCACCTACTAAGCTTGAGGGACCACGAGCGCGGCAGTAGCTGATGAATGAAAGACGTTCCTGTTGTATTGTTGATCGACAGTATGTACGTGGGGTTACGCTGTAACATTGTGACATGCCGGGCCTTCTTTGCCAAATTCGGCAGCAGAGTGATTGCTGTTGCGCCGCTTCCGATGATGACAACGTCTTTACCGGCGTAGTCGAGATTCTCGGGCCAGAACTGTGGATGCACAAGTGATCCTTTGAAGTTGTCGAGGCCAGGGATTTCTGGCTTTAGAGGTTCTTGATAGTCGTAATATCCCGTGCCCAACACGAGAAAGCGCGCTTGGAAGTCGGTTTGTTGATGACCACCAATTTCAACGGCTAAATGCCACAGCTGTCTTTCCGACACCCAGTTTGCTGATATCACACGATGTTGTAATTTCATGTGACGATTTATACCCTCATCCTCCGCGGCTTTACGAAGGTATCGAGATATAGCATCACCTTCGGCAATAGCCCGGTTTTTAACCCAAGGGCTCCATCGAAACCCGAAAGTTAGCAAATCAGTATCGGATCGTATTCCTGGGTAACGGAAGAGGTCCCAGGTACCACCAATATTGCTGCGACTTTCCAAAATCGCATATGAAAGATTTGGAACTTGAGTTTGAAGATTATGGGCGGTATTGATCCCCGATATCCCAGCACCTATAATGATAACATCGTATATATCACAGTCTTGACCGTAAGTTGCGTCGTACATGGCTGCCTCAGGGTCTGAGAATGTTGCGGTGTTGATGAAGCAGAACCCTGTGCAAGAAATGAAATGGAAATCACCAGAAATACTGCAATACGAGTACATATGAATTTTTAGCTTTGATTGCCGGGTTCATATCCGGCCTACGCAGCTAGAAATCCCGCAATCTTGGTAAAAGGATCCGTAACCACACTCACGGATTACGGTTCCGCCAACGCGGATGTGAATCCGGTCAAGGGATTACCTGACATGACATACGCAATAACCTTAGTTTCTGAATACGGGGATCTTGAATCCGGAGAAGCTGGGGCTCCATCTTTTCTCAATCAACCAGCGGGTAGCAAACATGCTATGGTAATTCCTGATTAAATCGTTAAAACCGTCCCGTTTATTAGTATCAGGAACATAAACGTCCATAAATATGAGGCTCGTGCACGACTTGTTCCATACTAACATCAGAGTTTTCACCTCAACTCAGATTCTATCGATCAATACATGATATCAGCAACACCATTTTCACCCCTTTTTCTAAATATGGCACCCAACAGAATCGACGTGCATCACCACTTCGTACCAGACTTCTATCGTGAAGGTCAGTCCATAACCCTCCTTTGATTACAATTTGTCTTAACAGTTGCCCCAGCTGTCAAGGTCTCTGGTGGAGACCCTGCGGGATGGGTGGTTCCTGAATGGAGCCCTGAAACGGACGATGCGTTGCATGAGAAGTTCGGTATTGCAACCTCAATTCTGTCGCTGACAGCACCCGGGGCATGCATTCTGAAGGATCCCAATGCATCAGCTAATTTAGCTCAAAAGACAAACGAGTACACTGCCAAGCTTCGGGATAAAAACCCTAAGAAATACGGCTTTCTAGCAGCGCTTCCAAATATCTCGGATAAAAACTTAGCACTCAAAGAGATCGCATACGCGCTCAATGTTCTCCATGCCGACGGAGTTACTTTATTCACTCGCTATGGGTCCGGAAATCACTATCTAGGTCATCCTGACTTTAAGGACATTTGGGCTGAGCTCAATCGCCGGTCGGCGATCGTTTTCGTGCACCCTACTCACCCAGTTGATACCAGCCAAGTGAGCAGTCTACCTCAGCCAATTATACGATATACATTTGAGACTACAACAGCTGCCCTTGATATGCTTCACAACAAGACTGTTCGCGACAATCCGAACTGTAAGATTATTCTCTCCCACGCAGGAGGGACGCTCCCTTACCTTATCGGTCGCCCTGCCAGCATTCTTCCAAAGTCTAAGGAGGAACTTGACCAGTTCTGGGACGAAGCTCGGAGCTTCTATTTTGATACGGCCGTGGCGGGAACAGAGAATGTGCTGCGAGTTCTTGAGAAATTTGCAAAACCCGGCCACATATTGTACGGTAGCGATGCTCCGTATGCCTGGGACAGTATCATTGATTTCCACACGAAGAGGCTGGATGGGTACCAGTTCGAGGATCCAAACCTGCTCCAAAAGATCAATCGGGACAATCTTTTGGACTTGTTCCCTCGGCTAAGGGACTGAATGGGACTTGTTGGGCAAAGTACGTAGTCTTTAGTTACTTGTAGTTGGCTTCAGATGACTTGGCTAATTTCCTAATCACTTACCTTGCGGTAAGTGATGGGAAACTTCCATCTCACCTGACTTCAGAGCTATAGAAATGTTGTCGGAATTTGTCTGTTCCTTGTTCTGATGTTATCATAGATGCGGATGTCTGCCAACACCACTACTAACCCATTTGCTTCGACCAAGCGCAATTAACGGCCCAATCTTCCGACCCCGGAAACATTACATCCAGCCACGGATGCATACCCGCGCTATCCTGTAAGACTTTTACTTAAAATACGACCAGCATCCCGTACCTCAAGACCAGAGTCTCTGAATGCTCAACACTTCCTCAACCTTTAATTCTTATATGCTGTTGAGCCTTTTATTCTTTTTCTTCACTAATTCAGAGGTTTAATCGTCATGAATGAGCCGGAAATCATCTCTACTAAAGCCTACGTTTTATCAGAGCGAGGTGGCCCGTTCGTTCTTACAGACGTCATTCTCGATGAAGTTCAGTTGAACGAAGTGCTTGTTGAAATCAAGTATACCGGACTATGCCATACTGTACGTGCTTCTAACCCGATAATGATATCTCAATAAGCAACAATACTGATGTGTGCTTCAGGATATCGCTGTTCAGCAGGGTGGCATGCCCATCAGCGGATATCCAGTAGTCCTTGGTCATGAAGGGATAGGCATTGTTCGTCGTGTTGGACCAACTATATCTGACAAGCTTCTACGCCCTGGTGACACAGTCATACTATCCTTTCATTCTTGCCGACAATGCCGAGCCTGTTATGAGGAGAGATACGGCTGTTGTCCTTGGATGACGGAAGTCAATTTCACCCGCACCGCTCGCCCAAGGACAAGTCCCAGGGCTGCAGTTTCCCTTCCGGATGGTCTGGAAGTCTATAGCCAGTTCTTTGGACAGTCTTCCCTGAGCAAATTTGCCACTGTCACTGAGAATTCAGTTGTCCGTATATCTGCCCAACCTGAAGACATTGCCTTTCTAGCGCCTTTGGCATGCGGATATTTAACAGGTGCCGGAACAATCCTAAACGTTCTCCGCCCCCGGCATGATACCAAAGTAGCCATTATAGGGATGGGAGCTGTCGGGCTCGCCGCGATGCTCGCCGCAAAAGCAGTCGGTGTGCAAAACATCATTGCTATTGACATTCTTGATGTGAAGCTTGAAAAGGCGCTGAGTTTAGGAGCTTCTCATACTATCAACACGAGAGGATCACCAGATATCAATACTGAAATGCGAAAAATATTCCCCGAAGGCGTCGATCAGATCATGGACACGACCGGGGTAATATTCCTTCTCCAGCAGGCTGTCAAGGCATTATCCCACGAGGGAACTCTGGCGCTTGTGGGTATTGTACCCAAGGCAGCGAAATTCGAGATCGACGCACTCGATCTATTATTGTCATGTAAACGCATTATGGGTGTAATTGAGGGATACTCAAATCCTCAGAAGGTGAGTCCCATAAGCTTCCCGTTGCAGAGCATAAGCCATAGACTAATTCTTCTACAAGGTTATCCCTCAACTCCTCGATCTCTACTACGCGGGGAATTTTCCCATCGATAAAATCTCCAAGCAGTATCCAGCAGAGTGTCTAGATGAAGCTATTGAAGATCTCAAGTCGGGACAGGTAAGTCATTATGTTACAAAATTAGTTGTTTGAAATTATCGGGACTCATGCACTATCGAAGGTTATCAAGCCAATCTTATCGTGGGAAAACGTGAATTAACACTGCCCATCACTCCCAACATCATTAGCAAAAGAGACTTTGCCAAGTCAATACATTTGGCTCTAGAAATATCCATCTTGGCCAAAGTCCACGCATGTGTATGACAATGATCGCCTGAGAGTTTCCTCCAAGTTATTTCTTCGTATGCCTCAGGTAAACCGTGAGCTACCCTAGACTGTCAAAGAGTGAAGTGGGCCGGAAGCTTTTCCGGCCCACAATTCTCTTCCTCCGAAGGTCCCGGGTGGCCGGAAAGAGTTCCGTTAGCTTGGGTCAGGCGTGGTGCGGTGTATCCATGTCTAATGTGTCCTCTTGAACTTATTCTCTTGACAGTTTGGGCCCGTTATTGCCTTTCTAGAGTGAACAAGATGATCCTGGCTGACGGGAACTGTGGTCTCAGCTGGTGCAAATACACTTCCATTTCTTTCAGTATAGCACGCCACTTGATTGTGGTCATTTACAGCCAATATGAGGACATTGTAGTAGCTTTGTGGTTCTGTGAGCGATTCATGAAGGACACACATTCCTTGTATGTTGAGTTGGATTGTGATGTGCTTAGTCACTGTAGTAATTACTTGTCGACAACAGGAAACACTTTTGGACTTTGCCCGTGACGTGGGACTTGTGATGGCAAAGAATTCTCAACTGTGCATGTCATACTATCTCACAACAAGGAAATATTCAGCCTTGACAACTGTGCCAACATTATGAACCCTTCTGCCTTTCCCTAGATGCCGATATGCAATTGCCGGTGTGCGGACACAGAGTAAGACTCTGGAATTTTGCGGGGATCCCTGGAGCTAAAGTCGTCAATACTCCATGACTAACCAAGAATGAACAAGCTCAGTGGCTAACATAGCGGGGTACAAGGGGGCAGGATCACATCGAGTGCACATTTATAATCCTTCCGTCCTCTTTTCCATATATCATCCTCAAATCGCCTCAACGGCAACAACAAACTCGTTCGATCATAGCCACCATATCCGAACTGTTATCCCAGAAACATTGACGATTGCTGCGCCAATGAATCTCATGTCGCCTAGGTCGAATGCTGAGTCGCCCGAGGCTGAAGGCGTGGCTAGAAAACGCCGTCGGACCGCTCTGGCCTGTGACGAGTGTCGGGAAAGGAAGCGAAAGTGCGATGGAATTAAGCCAAAGTGTGGAGCATGCACTGCCAGGTCAGCACCGCGCTGTATCTGGAACCAAGAGCGAACGAGTAATGGACGATGGAGTAATAGGTACGTGAGAGACACTGGGATGATCGTGGAGCGGTAGAACTCTTCTAACATTCCCGCAGCTATGTGGATGGACTTCGGAATCGGATCAGAGAACTGGAGAAGAAGCAAGGCATTGTATCGAGCTCTATCAAGAAATCTAGTTCGGCAACTCTACCTGCATTGCATCCCGACGAGGCTGCTCCGCCACCACAGCTGGTGAACCCCCCAGCGGCAGCGATCCATAGCCCGAATTTGTCCGAATGCCGCGGCGATGCGTCACCTGATGAATGGTTGTCAAATTTGGATCACTTGATGCCAGACCATGACTCGATAACTGTGGCACTCGATCCTAGTGCCTCATTTGAGCCGCTGATGATCACACCGACATCTGTAGATGGGCTCGGCCGCAACGAGGGACATGGCAGCCCTGGGTCGCAGGAGACGGAGGCTGAACTCGATGGCATGGGTGTTATATCATCCATCGACAGTGTGACTTCCACACGCACACGACGGTCATCTAATTACTTCGGGCCCTCAAGCACAATCAGTCTTCTCGGCAAGGCTCGTAGTGCTATGGGTCGTCGATGTTGTGGACATGGTCCACTCCTCGAAAACAGCTTCGGCCCTTGTACGACGTGTGAGAATAGGGCCTTGTCAATGGAGAGTCAATTACAGACTGTACCAAAACGGGATCGGGAATTTCAGAGCAGATACCCTGGGTTTGGTATGAGTTTACCGCTACGCTCCGAAGCAGATCGTCTTATCGAGAGCTATTGGACTGGGATGCACACACTGTATCCCTTCCTGCATTGGCCGTCCTTTCACCAACGCTATACTTCTATTTGGGACCCCCGCGAGCATTCCGACTTGGCTCAGAGCACTGACACATTCTATGACACAATTAGCGAGGAGCTGTTTTATTGCCTCCTCAATGTGGTATTTGCACTTGGGGTTCACTTCAGTACACACATCGACCAGCGATATCGCGAAGATGTGAGCTATTCCTTCTTCAAGCGTGCAAAGACATTTCTCAACCTAGACCTGCTTGAAGATGGAAGTATTGCCTTGGTCCAGACCCTTCTGCTTATGGGGCAATACCTACAAACCAGGGATATCTCTAGCTCCTGTTGGAACATTGTCGGTTTGGCGATCCGCGTTGCGCAAGGAATTGGCCTTCATTATGATCTAGAAAGTGCTAAGGGAGCGTACTTTAAGACTCTCAATCGGCTGGAAGTTGAAATGTATCGACGATCATGGGCTGGCTGTATCTTGCTTGACCGGTACGTAAGCCTGCACGCGTGAGTGTTTTATTCACGAAGATACTGATCTAAAGAAGGATTCTTTCATTGACATATGGACGTCCACTTATGGTCCACCCAATTATGACCGAAAAACAACTCACCCTGCCATCGGCCATAGATGATGAGTTATTGGCAGATTCATCTGAATCCCCCAAGACCCACGATCAAATAATTCACCCAGTTTAATAGAGTGCTATGTGCAAGCCGTTAAACTGGGGAATATTTTAGGTCAATTTCTCACAGCCTTCTACTATGGAGACACGGAAAACGATGCGGATCCCTATTCGCAGTTTGGTTTAGGACTTTCTGTTGCGAGCGCCAGTTCGAGGGTGAAAGGAATCAAAAGCTCCAGCCTTCAAATGCTGCTTGATTATGATGACCAACTTACTCTCTGGAACAAGCAGTTGCCCTTTCACTTGAACGTGAAAAATTATGAGAGTGAGGGACATAATCTCGACGAGTCTGCCTATAGCAGACGTGCCTTATTTCACAGGCAAGCTGTTGTACTTAAAGCAAGGTAAGCTATTTCCTCTCAGCCGCTATGCCAAATTAATTGGAGACACGAAGACTCATAAATGAGTTGCAGACTTTTGCATGTTCGTCTTAGCTTGCTTCGGCTGGCTTTAAGTGAATTATGCGACTTGAGTAGCAGATTTAATACTGAGTCGACCGAGCACGATGCGATGGAACCTAACATTCGTCAAGACTTATTAATAAAACTAAGTACCTTATGCGTGTCAGTAGCGCGGGAACAAGTTCACCACATAACGGAAAATTCTAAGTTTGCGTCGGAGTTTCTTCCTCCTCCCTGGTACATCGTTTTCTGTATGTCATCTCGAGTACATTTTGAAGGGAAGTGACATGAAATATGCTAACGAGTAACTTCTTTTTAGACATTCATAGTTGCGCACTGGTGCTTCTAATAAGCCTTGTTATCTTACCCAAATTCGTCGGGTCCTTTGACGAAGGCCTACTGATCTTGGATTTGAATCGGAGCCTCACCTTCCTTCGAGCTTATGGCTCCGAAAGCCGATCTGCGCAGCGTTGCAGCAAAGCTTTAGACCGGCTAGAACAAGAAGTCTCAATTTATCGTACCGGTACGCGTTTCGTGGTGACCCAGCGGCTTTCCGTTTCATTAATCGGCTACTAGGAAAACACATCAACGGACCTGTTAGCGTTCTCTCCTCTAGGAGTGTCCACGTACCTGTGACGGAAACCGAGTCTGCGAAAACCAGGGTTTCCGTACAAAATGGCGAAGAATGGTTGGATTATACACAGGATTTTGGACAAATCGATCCAGCATGTACTGGTTGGATGCAGGGCGCTGCGGACTTGACTTGGCTTTCAGTTGCTCCATTTCTCGAGGGTGTGAATAATGAAACAGGGTGACGTTCCCTTTTATCAGCTTACATTGTTTCTGATGCCTAGATACATGAAAATATATGAATCAGAAGAAATAATGCATTTCAACCTTGCTGCACCCCGTCATAAAGGCATTTTTCGATTTCCACCCATAAAGCCGCTACCTTCTGATCAGCAAATGGGAGCACTTGGGAGGCGACTATTCCTGCGACACCATTCTCCCGATCGCACCACCAGAAAACATTGGACAGTCCGGACCAGTGAGCCGTGCTGGGAGAGCGACCAGTGATGCTCGGCGAAATCATGAAGCTTAGGCCCCATCCCTGCGGCTTAGAATCAGGGCAGAGTGGGTATAGCTCGTTAGCTGGGTAAACTAAATCTGGTTTGATTGCTGGTAGGCTGCGACGTGCAAAGTCAGGAGACTCCGGCAGTTGATTCGAGAACATCATTGCCACAGTCTCCGGTAAGAGTATGGTATTACCGGTGATAGGGGATTTTCCGTCGTTTAATAAGGCGGTCAAGATCTCTAATATATCGTAAGCCATTAACAACCTTTACTCTTGGTGTTTGGCTAAGATACGTACTGCTGAAATCTCGGACACTCCCAAACAGTCCTGCACCACCGCTTTGGAAAAGGTCAGAGATTTGCCCATGCCTAAGTGGTGTACTCAAGGGGCAGCATCGGTGAGAGAGTTTCCCCTCGGCATCACGGTGCCAAAAGCCGGCCATGCGGCTTTTCATATCCAACGACGGTACAAAAGATAAATCCTTGATGCGGAGTGGTTCGAAGATATGCAGTCGCATGTAGTCGTTGAGCTTCATTCTGGTGAGGCGCTCAACGACGATACCGGCCCAGTCCATACTGATCTCATTAGCTTGTGGCCAGTCTGCAAGTAAAACTTGTCTTTACGCCGTATTCAAATTGCTGCCCAGGTTGGTTTACCAGGGGCTGAATGAAATCTTCGATGAGCCCAGAAAACTCGTCAAATTCGACGGAGTTGGTACCCTGACCGTGTGTTTTCAATTTATCGTTGAGAAACGAGTAACCGAATCCAGCTTCAATGGCTCATTAGATGGATGACATTCTGAAATGTGAAGGCGATGGCGTGAAAGTTATGGTAGAGGAATAGACATACCGGTATGAGTTAACAGCATCCTCAGCGTGATCTTGTTTTCTTTGCTCACTAAAGAGCCATCCGCCTGTAGGACCCCAATATCTATAAGTTCTGGACACAACCTTTCCAGTTGATCGCCGTCATCAAGAGATAGTCTCCCTTGCTCGACGAGTTGCATGCACGCAATTGCCGTCACTAATTTGGTACACGATGCTAACCAATAGATATCATCGGCATGGCTCTCTTCGGTACTGTCTAGGATACTGTTGGTATCTTGGTCCGATTGAACGCACTTGGTCTGGGCAGTACGTGGACTCGCTTTATAGTGAAAGAGTTCTGACGCAGAGTTATCCAGAACGACAGTGGCACAAGGTAGGTCGTTGGGGAGCACATTCTGGAGGATCAAGCTTAAATCCGCCTTTGTTTGATAAAAAATGAGGGTAGGCGCCATATTAGAGACTTTGTGAAGTTTGAGATGAAAATATTCCAAGATAATAACTCCCAAATAGGACCCAAATCTATATAATAAATAAAAGGAAAGCATTGGAAAAGATTCCCCAGCATAATTTTTGAGATATCCACTACTGACCTGTTACATTGGTTAAGTTGCGGATGCCCTTCCGTCGGCCCGCTGATTTACGGATACCAATCCGCCCTGACTAAGACTCAGACTTTGCTTCAGCAACTCTTGGCATCGTCTCATAAAAGTCTCTTCCGTGTGCATACGAGATCTCAAAGAATTCCGAGGAGTACTAAACCACCATAATGTTATCACGCGCCATCGTTCTCATGATTTAGGCTTTATTCTGAGCAAATATTCCTCCTGATATTTGGTTTTTCTTTTTAGTTTCGCCTTCTGACAGTCCCCTGCAGTCGTACCACCCAGTAGAGGTGCTTTCACGAGTAATACCGGCGGGAACTGGTGCCCTTACATAAACCTCCCTCATGGTGGCACCGCAATCCTTATAATTCTCTTCGCGATTAAACTTAAGTGACTGCCGACAGTGAGCTCCGAAAGCAGCTGGTGAGATTGAACCTCCTCGGTCAAGTCTTCCTTCCCATATGGCTTATTTGCTTGCCCTTCACCCTAAAGCATGGAGGTAGAACATGCGATTGAAGACACTGGCGCACTATTGTCTTGTTTGTATTTTCCTGAGTCCGAGTGGTTTCATTAATCGTAGCCGAGAGCTCAAGGCAAGAGACTACAACGGTTTAGCTTGGGGTATAATGATAATTGCAGCGTCGTCTCAGTGATACAACCTTGACTCAAATTTTATCCTGCTCATCTGGCACCTTTCATCTGGCTCTTGACTTCTGGTCATCAAAGATTAGGCTCCGTCGAATCCGGCATCGATACTCTTGCACAGTTCATATCCCGCGGTAGGAAGTACCTTGGCTGCTAAACGCCAGGTCTTAAGAATTTACCCGGTTTTTAGCACGCCCCACAGTCATTCACTGGCACAGGGAAGTACCCATGGTTGTCTCGTTGGCATTTTGCTGCCAACAACTCGGACGCGCTATCGTTTGTGTCCACCAGCCAGAACATCCTATACGAGTATCATTACCGGATTCCAGCATCGTCGAAGGCCTGAATCTACAGATAACTATCAAAACTAGTGCGATAACCCACTGCAAGGTCGTGCCTGCGACAGCCCGGCCCGTGGTAGCTGTAGTATATGATGAGGTAGCTAGATAAGTGTTCACAAACGGTGTCTGTAATACGTTGTTCTTAGAGTGGAGGAGTGTGAAGGGAAAGTAACGGCTAACCTCGGACGATAACCAGAAGTAAGACGCTCTAAACCAAGGAAAATATCGGACAATTGAGAAGAGTAAGCACGATAAACCAGGGCAGTAAAGAAAGAAAGCAATATCAGAGAAAGTTCAATGAAAAAGAAACTATGAATCCGAATCAAGCACCTGAAACGAAAGCCACATGTTCAACTGTTCCCTTTCCTTTTCCACAAAAGGGTGTCTATGTAGTCAACGACGGAGGTGTCGGATTTAACTACTCCGCCAAAACTCAGGATCCCTGCCTATTCTTCAACGCAGTAAGTTAATTGTCCTAGTTATTTTAACATGAAGTTTCCGATTACGCAGGCGGAACAACGTTAGAGTGTATCCGGCCGAGGATAGACTGAAAATAATTACAACGAATATCTCAATAGATTTAGGCTCAATTGACTATAACCTATATAATAGGCATGCGCACCAGACAAGCATGCATACTAAAAATCCCTTAATCTCTCTTCTTTCTCTTTAATTAAATAATTCTTAACTATTAAATATGCTATAATTAAACTAAGAGGCATAACTTATTAGCTAATGCTAAGCTTATAACTTTATTAAGTAATTATTATAGCTTTAAATATATTTATTTTATAAATATAATTATAAGAGGGCTTAATATAAAGATTTAGCTTTTATTTACTAATAATTCTTAATTATAAAGAATAAAATAAGTAACGTATATGATAAGCATGCGGCGCAGATAAGCATGCGACGCATTAACACTGTACAGCTAAAAGTAGAGATTTGAAACTTTAAAAAACAAGCTATTTAATTAATATATAGCTAAAACCTGAGATTTAGGTTTCTTAAGAAAAAAGTCATGATATAGTATTTTTCTTATATTTTTTAAGAGTTTATATAACTTTTTAAATATAAAAAACCTAAACAAAATAGTATAAATAAGCTTTTTTTTAGATAGCTATTTTAATTAAATTATATAAAATCTATAAAAATCCTAGTATATAAATCTTCAATTAACTCAATCTATATTAAAAT